>VMBQ01003445.1:59267-79781 GCA_007657795.1 Dreissena rostriformis
CACCACCACCACCACCACCACCACCACCACCACCACCAACACCACCACCACCACCACCGTTTTTACAGTGACAAAAAATGTATTCACACAATGGCTTCCACTACAACTGACAGCCCATATAGGGGGCATGCATGTTTTACAAACAGCCCTTGTTTATAAACTTGTTTATATATATATATCCAAAAACTTTTAATCACAATTACTTTTTAATCGATCACAAAGTGTTTTTTTATCTTTGACTGGTGTCAAGCTTAAATTTCTTCCATGATGGTAAAATTATTCATCTTTACCAGGTGTCACCGTAAATTTCTATCTCAATGGCAATGCAATTTTGGCTGGCAGAAAAATTAGCGAATTAATTGCGTTCGCGAAATTCACAAATATTTCCACTTCGCTAACTTTACCACTTATACAGTATTGTTTATATGCATTTAATAGAAATGAGACTACAACTAAATCTAAGGGTAAGTTTTTCTTCTTTCAATTTCATTAGTTTTAAGTATTTTATGACATTTTAACTTAATTACACCACCACTGCTAAATGGAGGACTCAAAATTAAAACATTTTGTGACAATTTGCGTTCATGTTTGATATCTGTGCTTCATATTGTTCCCACGTCAAGGCTTTGATATCATGTCCTAGTCTCTGTAGCGCTGATGTTAAGGTGTGGTTATACTTGTCTGTATGTTGCAGGGTATTATACCAGGAGTGGCTACGTACCCGGGCCAGTGTGTCGGTACAACTGGACAAAGGTCTGGAGCATTGCTGACCACAAGAATAGCTACTACCAGCCTCAGGTAGGAACCAACAGTAATACTGGTCTAATAATCCAGGGTTGAACACATACCTATTGTATCTTAAATAGAAATAGGCATTTCTATGTGAAAACGGGGTTTAATGCATGTGTGTAAAGTATCGTCCCAGATAAGCCTGTGCAGTTTGCACAGGCTAATCAGGGAGGATATTTTCTGCTTTTATGGTATTTTTTGTTTAAAGAAAGTCTATTCTTAGCCAAAATCAAGTGTAATTTTATCTCAAAATTGTTTTAAACCAAGAAGGTGGAATAACTGTTTAACAGCTATTGTCTGTCACTGTTTTCTGCAGACGCGTGTCTTCAGTTACCTTATCAAAGAGGATGCCGAGAAATTCCCGGGCAAGCTGGCATGCAGTCATGGAGGCAGTCTGCTCAAGCTGGTCACGGGCGAGAACCTAATCTCGCAGATGAGTAACTACTTTGAGTTCCTGTCGAGTAATGCCCGCACCACTAAGGCCCTCTGGACATCTCCGTACCTGGACGCCTGGGGGCTGGGAATCATGGTGACCCATGCTATCCCAGTCATTAGTGCGATCACTGGAAGGTTGGTGCATGCTTTCCCAGTCATTAGTGCGATCACTGGAAGGTTGGTGCATGCTATCCCAGTCATCAGTGTGATCACTGGAAGGTTGATGCATGCTATCCAAGTCATGGGAAGAATCACTGTCATGTGGGTGATAACTTTTTTTGCTATCCCACTCATCAGTGGGATCCCTAGAAGGTTGGTGTATGCTATCCCAGTCAGTTGGGTTATAAGTTCCTCACGCTATCATGCCCATTTATATGATCCCTGGCAGGTAGGTGCATACTATTCCAGTCATAAGTAGGATCACTGTCAGTTGGGTGATAAGTAATGTCGCTATCCCACTCATTAATCGGATCACAGGTAGATTGATGATTCAAGCTATCCCAGTCATCATTAGGATTACTGGCTGATTTACTCTCAGCGTCATTGGCAGGTGAGTGACTCACGCTATCCCATTCATAAATAGGATCATTGGCAGGTGAGTGACTCACGCTATCCCATTCATAAATAGCATCATTGGCAGGTGAGTGACTCATGCTATCCCATTATTAAATAGGATCATTGGCAGTTTCATTACTTATGCTATCCCAGTCTTGAGTAAAATCACTGGCAGTTTGAGTAACTTTTGCTATCCCAGTCATATGCAGAATCATTTTATGGAATGTAAATATGGCAGACACAAAGAGCATTACGTGTTTTTGGTGTTTACAGGACTGATTTTAATGTTTAAAACAAAGTTGGTAACAAAATCAGTTTAAATGGATTCAGATTTAATGAAAGCTATTTATTGTCTTGATTCCTAGTATTTTCAGTAGTGTTTTTGGGATGAAACTAAGCTGATATTGAACATACTTGCTATGAAAGTTTATTACGTGTGACCTCATGTATGAACAAAAGCATGTGCATGATTGGAAATAGGTGTCAATTGGAAACAGGTAACGTCAAGATAGTTTTTTAACTGGACATTTTTGGGTAGTTTGGTTCCAGTTGTGTAGGTCAATCCCTCCACATTGTGTTTCTGCTCTATAACCTTTTGATGTCTGGTGGGAGTATTTTACTTTGGATTATTAGTTCCCATGACCAAAATATGTCATGTACAAACCCCATGCTACTGAGTGAAAGGTCAAGGTCACAATGGAGCTTGAGTTTTACTAAGTTTGAAGTGTGATACTTTGCATGTGACCCATGTAATCATGGCATGAACACAGTTGTAGTTTTCATTGTGTGTTTCAGGACTATAGGAGTGGTGGGTATAGATGCCACTCTCGACAAAATTGAGAACTTTCTCACGAAGCACCAGTGGGGCACGGTGTATTCCTTCCTTATCAACAATCAAGGGGAGACGATCTTCCATCCCAAACTCAAACCAAGCACAAATGTTAGTGATTTTCCTTCAATATGGAAGTACTAGTATGTAGAATAGTTCCTGTTTTTGTGTCACCTGTTCATTTCTGTCATATAGAATTTACTTCATTTGTAAGGACCCAAAATTTCTATGATTTATAATTTATTTTGTTATCAGAAAACCATATGTTTTGCTTTTTTTCTATCAATCATGTTTTAAGCTCATCTGAGCACAATATGCTCTTGTTGAGTTTTTTTTTAATAACATGTAAGCTATTGTTTGTCATCTGTGGTTCATCGTGACTGTAGTGCAATGTCAACATCTCTAGAGGCAATTGCCAAATCTTCATAAAACTTTGACACAACATTTGTCATGATTGTACCTTGGTAGATTTTGAAAACGGGTCATTAAGGGTCAAAACTAGTTTATTGGGTCGAATTTAAGAAAAAGCTTGTGAACAATTTAGAACATTAAAATTGCTCAACATTTGTTCTAATAATATCTCAGCCAAATTTGAGAATGGTTTGGCTTAGTCATGTAAAATACTTGACATTTAGTGAAGAAAAACAATTGTTTTTCTATCAACTTTGATAAATATTGAAAACCTATGTGGTTTACTGGGTTTATTGGTTTCAAAGTTGTTTTTTCTGGCAGCTGGACAAAATGCAAATTAATGAACATGTTTGATTGTTTTTGTCATATTTGTTATGTCTGCATATTGTCGAATAAACATGAGTTTCCTCTATTTCCTTCTAAAGCACCTTCACATTAATATAATTTATAGTAAATTGTTATCTATAAAGACCAATTTCAAACAGAAACTATTTTCCTAATTTGAGCCGCGTCATGCAAATATGCGTTGTAAGCTATATGTGCCAGCGTAGCTCGAGACCATCCAGCGCAATTTTGCTCAAATGAGACCATGAAAGCTTGCTCAAGGTTATAGTGGACAGCATAGCTCCTGACCAGACTGCGCAATTTTGCAGGCTGGTCTAGAGCTACACTGTCTGCATATGGCATAATACCCATTTTTGAATGAAACTGCTCATTTTAACCGTGCCTACAGCTTCTAGAAGACCCGATCTTCATCCCAATCCAGCAGCTTGAGCAGAACAAGAAGACTTCTCAAGAGTTCTCTCTCATAGAAGAAGCCATGAGGCAGGGCAAGGAGGGGTCCATGAGGATTGAGCTCTCCATGGATGGAAAACCCAGAGTATGCAGTGTGAATTTCTGAAGTGTTCTTTGATGGCAAACCTAGGTTACATAGTGTTAATGCTCTGTGTACTTTGATGGCAAACCAAGGTTACATAGAGATTATGCTCTGTGTTCTTTGATGGCAAATTTAGGTTACATAGTGTTTATGCTCTGTGTACTTTGATGACAAACCAAGGCTACATAGTGATTATGCTCTGTGTACTTTGATGTCAAACCTAGGTTTCATAGTGTTTATGCTCTGTGTACTTTGAATGCAAACCTAGGTTACATAGTTATTATGCTCTGTGTACTTTGAAGGCAAACCTAGGTTACAAAGTGTTTATGTACTTTGTACTTAGATGGCACACCTATGTTACATAGTGTTTATGCTCAGTGCATGAACTTCGATGGCAAACCTAGGTTACATAGTGTTTATGCTCTGTCTACTTTGATGGCAAACCAAGGTTACATTGTGATTAATATGATCTTTGTACTTTGATGGCGAACCTAGGTTACATAGTGATTATGCTATGTGTGATGTTATGGCAAATCTAGGTTACAAAGTGATTATGCTCTGTGTAACTTTGATGGCAAACCTAGGTTACATAGTGATTATGAACTTTGTTTTTTGATGGCAAACCTAGGTTACACATTGTTTATGGTCTTTTTGTTTTGATGACAAACCGAGGTGTTTATGCTCTGTGTACTTTAATGGCAAACTGAATGTACATAGTGATTTCTATGCTCTGTGTATTTTGATGGCAAACCTTATGTGCATTGTGTTTATGCTCTGTGTTCTTGTAACCTCTGAAGGGCAAAGAGTGCTTCACTGACAGATAACATAGGGAACATAGTGTTAATGCTCTGTGTTCTTGTAACCTCTGATTGGTAAAGAGAGCTTCACTGACAGATAACATAGGGTACATAGTGTTAATGCTCTGTGTTCTTGTAACCTCTGATGGGAAAAGAGAGCTTCACTGACAGATTACATAGGGTGCATAGTGTTAATGCTCTGTGTTCTTGTAACCTCTGATGGACAAAGGGTACTCCACTCCACTAGACAATGCATGTTACATAGTGTTCATGCTCTGAATTATATTATCTTCTGATTCTGCTCCATCTACGGAAAACCCATAGTTTATATGCTTTGTTTTCTTTGATGGAAAACACAGACTTCTTGTATACTGATATGCTATCCGTTATTTTATGGCAAACCTTATATAGGGTTTATTTCTTACTGTGTTCTTTAATAGTTTACCCAGGGTAAATAAAGTAACTGCACTGTTTTCTCCGATGGCAAACCAAGGATAAATATTGTGACTGCTCTAGTATCCTACCTTGTTCCTAACAATATTTCCTAGTTCTCAATTGAAAATGAAAAAACTATAGGCGTCACATTATCACACTGATCTTGTCTATTATTTGCAGACCTACTATTACGCTGGCCTGAACAACTCTGAGTACTCATTTGCCTATGGGATCGCTGACACAGATATGGTAAGAACAACTCTGAGTACTCATTTGCCTATGGGATCGCTGACACAGATATGGTAAATTCTCTGATGTATTTATATGTACACCTTTTATTATATTAAATATAGCTCTCAAAAACTTTGCACAATTTACTTTAAACAGTTGCATGTTGTGTTTTTGATTTACTCTCAAATACCAGTCATGTGATTTCATTTCACAATTAGATCCTGCATTAAATTTTGATACGATTGAGTCAGTTTGTGACCTGACTATTACTATTTTGTGCACAGGCACTCGGCATTAGCTGCTTACCTCCTGAAAGTTGATGAAGCATTGGGCTTCGGTAATTGGCTGGTATGCCGAGATTAGCATTTTAAGGGTCGAAGTCACATACCTTGTCATATATATGGCGTGTTCTGAGAAAGCTGGGCAAAATGCTTGTGCGTAAAGTGTCATCCCAGACTAGCCTATGCAGTCCGCACAGGCTAATCCGGGACGACACTTTCCGCTTAAACTGGATTTTCGCTAAGAAGAGACATCATTTAAACGAAAAATTCCATAAAAGCAGAAATTGTCATCCCTGATTAGCCTGTGCGGACTGCACAGGCTAATCAGGGATGACAATTTACACACAAGCATTTTGCCCAGTTTTCTCAGAATACGCCACATATATAAGTAACAATATTATAAAATTAAAAAGAAATTGACTCTCCTTTTTGGTTTTGTTATTGTGTATAACAATAGACAATTTTGATTTTTTTTTAGGGGGTATCAGGGGGGGGGGTAGCAGCTAAATAATAAATGCCGAGTGCCTGTGATTTTGTGAAGCAGGCAAGGGTCATATGCCAAACAAGACATGGACCATATTTCACTCCAAACATACAACATATTCCAATCCTGAGTTCCTGACATGAACAATAATTTAAACTTTACATGGATCATATTCCAAACTTTACATGGACCTTTTATCTTACCTCAAACATAATATAGATTATAGACCATGTATTCTTCCTTATTATGTCAAGAGTTATTCATATCCAGTCAGGGGAAAGGTATTTTTTCAAAGAAAATGTTAAATGTTGTCACTGAAATATTACAAACAAGATGACATCCAAAAAATTGTATAGACTTTTTACTGACCCTGCACTATGTGATACAAGGTAGAAAAGATATATTATTTACTTAACTTATTATATTATTTGCTTACCATGTTAAATTATTAACTTTAAGGCCCAGTCTCACTATGATGCCGGTGGAGCCCCAGTGCGTGATCCAGGATGAACCGGGGCTCTACCTGGATGAACTGGGGCTCCACCGGGGATGACCGGGATGACCGGGGACAACCGGGGCTCTACCGGGAAAGTATTCAAATGTTTAATACCTCCGGGATGAACCGGGAAGGACCGGTAACGACCGGCGCCGCACCAAGAACAACCGGGATGGCACCGAGAACAACCGGGACAGCACAGTAGCTCCACCGGGGCCCATACAGACCCCGGCACAGCTACGGCAACACCCTGGTTGTTCCCGGTGGAGCCCCAGTGAATACCGGTATAGCTACGGTACATCGGTAAACGGGCGCTCTGTTGGGACGCCACCGGCATTCAGGGCTCTGCCTGGGCATTACCGGCAACGATCAGGGTTAAACCGGGGCGTTGCCGTAGCTTCTGCCGGGGTCTGATGCCGGTATAGCCCCGGTGAGTGCCAGTGGAGTTACGGTATACCAGGGCTCTGCCGGGACGCTGCCGGCTTTCACCGGGGCTCCACCTGGGCATTACCGGCGACAACCGTGGCTCTGCCGGGGCTTCACCGGGATAAACTGTAGCTTGTCGGGGGTTGACCGGAACTCTGCCGGGTTGTTGACCGGCTTCAACCGGGGCGGCACCAGGAAATAGTGTGACCCCGTTAAAACATTTCTACGCATCATCCCGGTTCTCGCCGGTCGACCGGCATTAGCAAACCGGGATAGACCAGGGCTCTACCGGCAATAGTGAGAATGGGGCTTAACATATATCAGACAGTACAAGGTCAGTTATGTACATGATGTGAACAATAATTCAAAGGTGACACTGACCAGAAACTTCAGGAACATCTTCAGTTTGCCTTCAAACTTACCTTAAAAATTATTTGAGCCAGGGTCTGGGAAAACAGGGCTTAATTCATGTGCATAAAGTGTCCTCCCAGATTAGCCTGTGCAGTCTGCATAGGCTAATCAGGCACAACATTTTTTGCTTGTATAGTAATTTCCATTTAAAGGAAGTCTCTTCTTAACAAAAATCCAGTCTAGGCGGAGAGTGTCTTCCCTGATTAGCCTGTGTGGACTGCACAGGCATATCTGGGACGACACTTTATGCACATGTATAAAGCCCATTTTTCGCAAAGCGAGGCTCACTTATATTCATCAAACAACACACATCATACTTTTTGTATGACTTTACTTCTATTTATAGGAGTTCCTGAGATCTCAAGAACCCAGCGACCGTTCTTCCTACAAGACAAGTTATTTTAACCTGCTGAAGCACTATAACAGCTCCCTTGCTAAAGAAAAGCTTCCAAGTGGAACCTTGGAAATAATCGACATTAAGGAAAATGAACCAAAATATCCAGGTTTGAGAATCACGTATGAGTACTCGACCATTTTTCTCGCTCCGATGTCATACTGCGATCCTATTGAGTATATTTACGATGATAATCTGGACATGAAGACGGTTGACGCGCATGTGTGGATCAACAGCTTTGAGCCCGACCTTGGTTGTGAGAAAGGGCAGAAGTTTGAAAAAGGCGTGAGGTAAGTGGGTACATATGAAAACATGCACCTGTTTGGTTATAAAAAATATTATACAGTCGCTTACCAAAAATACATGTGTATATCCAAAATAAACAGATAATCAAAAGTTATCTGCTGGAAAAGAGTTATCCAGATTTGTACAGTTGGCTTCTTCTTGGTGTAAAATGGTAATCCATATTCTCCATTTTACTATTTATTGGCTTCGATTTCTTCAAATTATATTTATCTGAGAAAACCGGGTTTAAAGCATGTGCGTAAAGTGTTGTCCCAGATTAGCCTCTGCAGTCTGCACAGGTTAATCAGGGACGACACTTTCGGCTTTTATGGTAATTTTCGTTTAAAGGTAGTCTCTTCTTAAGGAAAATTCTGTTATGGGGAAAGTGTCGTCCCTGATTAGCCTGTGCAAACTGCACAGGCTTATCTGGGACAACACTTAACACACATGCATTGAACCCCTTTTTCACAGAGGGTGGCCCATTTCTAAAAACAGAGTATTTATATCTTTGGACAAAGATTCTGCATGAGTGACAAAGTAATGCAAATTGGGGCACCCTGAAAAGAACTTAATTAACAACTTCTTGTAAACATGTTAATTGAACTTCTATCAAATGTGTGCTTGATGGTTTTTTTTCTGCATTTTGAAGGGATGGGCAATTTAGGACAAAAGCAAATGTAAAAGAAAAATGTTAAATGCAGCATTGTAATATTGTTCTGTTACAATACAGTAAATTATGTTGATAATGTTGTTAGTATCCATTGTATTTGGGTTCAATGGTACTGGCATAAATGGCAGTAATTCTTTTCTTTTGTTGAAATGTTATGTGGGTCTCTTTGCAACTATCCTTTTCTTATTCAGAGCCGATGTGTTAATCACTCAGCCTATAGAAGACATTTGGAAGGCCCGTAAGTTTGAATCACTGAGCCAGATTAAGTGGACCAATGTCGGGCTGCGTAGCGGAGTATTTCGAACATATCCAGGGCACAGATCACGCAGAACATATGATCCAACAAAGTGGGTCAATGGCTTCTTTACAACTTAAAAAAAATAAAATAACATGCTGGTACATGTTCTTACAAAAATACACAAAAATGAAGAATTACCTATAATTAGTCTTTGGAAAATTTGGAGATGACATTTTTGCAAACTAAATAAATCCCCTGTGCAAAAGGATGAAAACAAACCTCACCGATAAAAAAGTTATTCAATATGCCCAAGTGAAAAAAGATTTATGTTTGTGTGCCTCTTTTAACTCCATATTGTAATAACTGTATGTTTTTACTTACATATTGGTATCTTATGACTGTGGCATTATTTTTACTGTATTGACTACATGTATTCAGTTAGATAACAGGGCCGTCGTCGGCCTTTTCAAATTGGTCAGGCTGTAAGTGCCTGAGACCCACGAGCACCAAAGGCGCGAAGCTTCTAGGGGGGTCTGGGGGCATGCTGTTGCAGTGCTGTTACACCTTTACAATTTTCCAAATACACAGCTGCACCTTTCTCCTCGAGCAACAAACTCCTCTGCAATTTTAGTTAAGTCAAGAGCATCCGTTCTGTGCTTATGAACTTGCAAAGTCATAAGGTTGTTGAGTCTAGTTTGGGACATTGTGCTTCTCATATATGTCTTGATTCTCCGAAGCGCAGAGAACGTCCTCTCGCTTGTGACATTTGTAGCTGGCATTGTCAGTAAGACTCGTATAAGTGCCGCAACATCTGATTAGATCACCCGCAATAGAGGTGGAAGCTTGCGCATATAGTCAAGTACTTGTGACAGTCGGATCTGGTCATTGTGTTGTTTAGATAAGTGTGTTTTCAAGGTCTCCAATTGAGCTTTCAGCGTGTCCTTGTTTACGTCAATAAAATTCAGCCTTAACAATAAGGTCTTCTACATTTCTGAGTACTTTTAGACCTGGCTGATCAAACCTTTCCTGGACACAATGTATAACCAGATCAAGAGCTTCAAAGTAGGTGTGTCTGTAGTAGTCAGCCACGGAATCTCGGAAAAAATGTTCGGCACCTCCAAACTGAAATCGTTTGGGTACTTTTCGTTTTCTTGGCATCGATGGTTCATCAACATCCAGATTCTCTGCCTTTTGGTTCACATCATCGAAGAACTGATTGAATGCCTTTTCATTTCTTAATGTTTTCAGTGTGTCAATTGTCAGCATGGCCATGGATTGGCTTTCTTCTGATGCAGACAGGTCCTGGTGCTGCTAACCTTTGCTCAGATTGTTAGTATGGTGCATCAATGACTGACCAAGCATGATGCCAAATAACAAGTCAAAAGATTTCATCTGTGCTTCAACAGCTTTTGTGTTAATGTAGTTTCTGTCCAACTCATCACCATCGGCATGAATCGCTAAACCTTGCCGACACAGGAATCTTAAACTCGACAAAATTTTCGTTAAACAATCTCGAATTGTCGTTTTTTGTGCCGCGTGCTCTGTCGACAACATTTCCCCTACACCCTTCGTGCTGTTGGTGTAAGCATGCTAAAATATGTCTGATCCAGAGGAGATTAGGCAATTCATCTCCTAGCTCAGCCTTCTTTTCTCTTTTTTTTTTTTGTCAAAAAGTGGTCAGGCTATAGCCTGACCGGCCGATGGCCTACGACGGCCCTGGACAATAAAGAAGCTAAGATTGTTTTGTTTGACAGCCATTTCTTATAAAAGCATTCAAATTCTGCGAACTGTTTCTCTGTAAATTTACTTACCGTATAAGATGATGTGAGCCTTGCTCTTAGAAAATTGGGCTTATTGCATGTGTGTAAAGTGTAGTCCCAGATTTGCCTGTGCAGTCCTCACAGGCTTATCAGTGAAGACACTTTCGGCTTTTATTGTATTTTTCATTTAAAGGAAGTCTCTTCTTAGCCATAATCCATTTTATTCAGAAAGTTACGCCCCTGTTTAACCTGTGCCAGCTGCACAGGCTAATGTAAGACAAAGCTTTATGCACATGCATTAAGCCCTGTTTTCCCAGAGTGACGCTCATATTTAAGTTTATAAATAATGAATCATATGGATAATATCATGATGAACGTTTGCACAGGCGTCCCTGGTATGGTACAACGAGCGCCCAGCCTCACCAGATCTCAATCTCGACTCCGTACATGGACGCTGCTGGTGTGGGCAAGATTGTCACGATATCGCAGGCTGTGTTTGAGGGGATGAAAGTGAAGACTGAGAGGGAGTGCTTCAACTTCTCCCTCACAGGGCCGTGGCCTGGCGGCTGCATGTGCAACCTCGACAGCGACTGCATTATCAGTGAGTTGTCCATGCTTTTATGAAACAAAATAATGTCCCACTTCACTTTTAGCCATTTACCATGCAGAAGCGCGCTTTGATGCATTTGTAGTCCCATAGAAAATTGAATTAAGTTTAAGACATTTGTTTTGAGCTTCAAGTTTTAAAGGCTTTATTTCAAACCCTAAGATACTGATGAGCAGCAAACAGCATAAAACATGAACAGCCTGCGAGTTACTCCCAGGCTGTTCTTGTTTTATGCTTGTTTCAAATAGCCATTTTCACTTTACTTCTGAGTGGAATAGGTTTTTCTCTGTATTTTCATTAAAATGTAATGTTTATTTTCCTTTAAATGTCAATAATTGGATAATAACTGATAAAGATAGAAGATTCTTTGTTCATAATCTGACGAAGTTTTCATCCAACATACTGAGTGCATGATCCAAGATATCATGACTTGTGTAGTCAATCCAATTCATTCAAGTTTTAAAACTAAGAAGAATACAAACACATAAGATTGCGTAAAACGTTTATTAATTTCTTAAGATTCTGCTTTTCCATACAGTCCCTTATCGTATGTGCTCCACCATTTTTCATCCCCCGCCAAAGGTGGAGGGATATTGTTTTGGCGTTGTCCGTCCGTCCTTCCGTCCGGCACTTTTGTGTCTGGAGCCATATCTTGGAAGTGCTTTGGGTGATTTCATTGAAACTTGGTATGAGTATATATATATGGATAAGAGGATGATGCACGGCAAATGGCATTGTACATCATCTATTCAAAAACGGAGAAATGGCCCTTTGTATCTTGAATAAATGCTTTTTTCTGTGACAAAGCCCTAAATTGGCGGGGGATATAAATTCAACGAATTTGCTTGTTCTTCATTAAAACTAAAAAAGTTAATTGTGTTTAATTGTGACTATCCTGCATATTCTGAATATATTGAAGGTACTGAAGATACTACGATAAAACCTGGTATACTTATAAAGAGCAACGTGAGGATAATACATGAGTTTTTGTTTTGTACCAGAGGTGAAAGGTCAGGTCCTTGTTTCATAAACAGAAAAAACTTTATATTGTTATTATTCAAAAAGTAATGCCTCCATTCAGATGAGGCTTTACCGTTCATTGGTCAGATGGTCAGTCAATTGACCATTAAGTTTGCACAAAATATCTAGAGAACGCTATGACCTTTGATCTTCCGAAACATTTAACGAGTATCAGTGAAAGGCAATCTGAAGGATCTGCAAAGCCTTTACTCTAAAGAGTCTTTTAACGGTAGGGGATTCCTGTATTTCACACATTATTGTACAAGCCTGACGATCGTGTTACATGATAGGCAGTGTTATTGAATAGCGCAAAACAAAGAAAACTATCAAATATGGTATTCAGTAACAATGTCTGGCTCCCCTCTCACAGAGGTGTGTTACCTGAGTATGAATGAGGAAGCTGGGGACCACAGGCGGTGTGCATCGGAGCGTGTCGAGGCCGTGACTGGACTGGACATCTTGTATGACGACTTCCAGAACAAGACCATGGACAGCATGGAGGCGAGTGACTTTAAGAAGTCGTGTGGTCTCAAGTATAACTGTCCTGACGGCGAACCTGGATGCTCAACCAGGTAATTAAATTTTCCTGTGGCATAAAGGAAACGGACTTGAAAGCGTTTCAAAAAAGCCTTTGGCTTTTGATGCAATCGAGCTAAATTAAATAAGTTTCAACTAACCAGGTAATGGCTCAGATCGCTTCTTTTAGCACATGTTTATTAAAAAAAAAAGCCTTGCTTTGGCAATACCGAGCTTTAATCCATATATTTAAAGGGTCATCCCAGATTAGCCTGTGCAGTCAGCAAAGGCTAAAGCAGGGATAAAACTTTCCACTTTGACTGGATTTCATTTCGAAGAGACTAGCTTCCTTCATACTAAAAATTCCATAAAAGCGGAAATTGTCGTCCCTCATTAGCCTGTGCATACTACACGGACTAATCTGGGACAACATTTTACGCACATGCATTTAAGACTTCAGGAAAAACACAATTATACTTGGTACAAACGCTGTCCCATTTTATCCACCAAATGTAGGTTCATTCAAATAATAATGGTTGATATGGTATGTGATTTTGAGAGGATTATAAATAAGTCAGCCTTGTTTGTACCAGCAGAAAAGTGGGGTTTTCCCAAGCTGGTTCATTCTGTCATACATGTATAGGTATTTTTAAGAACACTATGTATTTCAATGTGTTGTAATACAAAGTGATAACCTCGGTATTAAACAAAGACTCCTTAAAAACAATGAATATTTTTCTGCAGTTTTTTTATTTTTCATCCCGTTTACAAAAGCTATTGGTTAGCAGCTATAACTGACTGACATGATATGACTGAAATACTGTTAAAAGAGCGAAAAACTTAAAATATTTCTGCACTCAGGCCCCATGTGCTGCATGTTTGACTCAGGTGTTACCTGTTTGACTTAAAAACTGTCTGCAATCTGGCCTCAGGTGCTTCCTCTTTGACTCAAATGCTTTCCTGATCATGGACTTTTTTTAGGAAAAACAAAAGATAAACATCTGAAACTGATTTTAATCAGAAATATTTAAACAGCTATATTCAGGACAGGACAAAATGTATTTGTAGGTTGAAGAGAAATGTATGTAATTCAAACTAACAAGTTAAGCAATTCTAAAATCTTTACATATAAATGCTTAGATTTTGTACTCGTATTTTGTTTGAAGCTCCTATCAGCTGAACAGATGCAGCCTTATTATGCCCTTGGCTTATTGGGCCTCAGGCTTAGTCAGCCTCAATTACCATCCCTGGGTCAAAGGTCAAGGGCACACTTAGAGGTCAAATTTCAAATTTAGCCTTAAAAAAGCTTCATAATTCCTGTCCTGATTCAAAAGCAATCCATCACATGCCGATGTGTCGCCTGTTACACTTGTCTCCCTACCTCAAAGGTCATATTTTGTCATTAAACAGCTTTTCCTAGCTGTTACTTTGTTTCTTCATTCAATTTAAAGATAACACAAATGCCTACCATGAGAAGAAGGAGTGTCATGTGTATCTCCAATTACTATTCTAATTGCCTCAATGGTCAAGGTCACATACAGGTCAAAAGTAAATTTTGGCCATAAACAGCCCTTTTTTTTACATTCTGTAAGCTGAGTTTGCTTGTTAATTGCTGCACTTTAGTTTTGCACCAGCACACCGTCTGTGTTCAGTGTGTCGTAGTTATACCAAGCCCACTTGCCATATGCATGTACTTTCGGGAAAGGCATCAAGCTTCTGCATTGGTTGTTAATGTCTTTTGGACATTGCTGACATGAATTTGGTCATTTAAGATTATGACTATATTTGCAAACAATTTTTTTCTGTCTAAGAAAAATAAGATTTAGCAACAATTCTGCACAGGTGGTGTTAATTACCACTTTGCCTTGCTCCAATGCAATGTACTCATATTGGTAAGGTATTTCTGCAATTTGGCCCAAGGTGCTACCTCTTTGACTTAAAATCTTTGTGTTCTCTGGTCCCAGATGCTACATATTTGACATAACAAAATTCAGCTATCTGACCCCAGGTGCTACCTCTTTGACTCCAAATCTTTCTTCAATCTGGCCCCAGGTGCTACCTCTTTGACTCAAAATCTTTCTGCATTCTGGCCCCAGGTGCTACCTCTTTGACTCGAATGCGTTCCTGATCATGGACCCAGACTTTCAGATAGCGAGAGACATTGAGGAGAGAAAGTATGAGAAGGTCCAGCTGGGGGAGAAGGAGGGGGAGGTAATGAAGGACCTCGTGTACAAGCACACGTTCATAAAGCGCACTGAGCGCGTCGACTTCCAGGGCTCGTGTCGTATCACCAAGGAGGAACCTAAGGTGTGTAGTTTATATGATATTAAAATACAAGTAGTTTCTTTGAGCATGAGATTTTGTATCTGATACAAAAAAAAATGAAAATGGCCTAGTTTAACCTTGGTTTTGGCAACAAAGAACCTGGTGAATGTTTGTTTCTTTACTTTCTTTACTTGCATGAACTTTATTTTAAAAACATAATTCTGCCAAACTGGTTAATAAAAATGCGCTTATGTATAAGCATAGTGTTGATTTCATCAAGAATGATCAACTCTATATGCATTTGAAAATTAACAATCATTACCATTAACCACAGGGTAGTTTTTTAAACAAATGTGGGGTGTTCTGAGAAAACTGGGCAAAATGCTTGTGCGTAAATTGTCATCTAGATTAGCCTGTGCAGTCCGCACAGGCTTATCAGGGACGACAATTTCTGCTGTTATGGAATTTATGGTTTAAATGATGTCTCTTCTTAGCGAAAATCTAGTTTAGGCGGAAAGTGTCGTCCCGGATTAGCCTGTGCGGACTGCACAGGCTAATCTGGGATGACACTTTACGCACAAGCATTTTGCCCAGTTTTCTCAGAACACAACACAAATTGGCAGCCTGGTGAGTTTAATTCATGGTTTGGATCATTATGTAGAGATGAAGTGATCAAATCATGCATCCATTGGACATGTCAGCAAGTAGAAAAGCTTGCAAACAAGACAGAAGTTTTAATTGTTGACCGACCAATTACTGGAAGACGCCAGATATTATTCAGAAAAGACCTCTATTCAAAGAATATAAATCAAATCATTCTCAACCATTGTTATTTGTAGATTTGCAATTTAGCTCAATATTTTGTGTCTTTTGTCAATACAAAATTTGGGGCAAAATGAAGGCTTTTTGACAAGAAGTTAAAGGTTACAATTCTGGAGTTTTGCCAAGCAAACATTAATTTAGTGCTTTCTTACACATATATTAATAAGCTCAGGTACTGGACTAATGAAAATGAAACACGCAAATTAAAAAAATAATGAATAAAAAATTATTTGTTTTTACAGGTGACTCTTGAAGGTATTGCAAAAAATCCCGAGGAACAAGATGACTACATTCAGAACAAAGGGCCGATCCCTAAGTTTAATAGTGAGTTTGGCTGCATACAAGACGTCGTGGGTTACACTGTCAATGAGACAGCCCTAGGTAAGTATGTCATGCCCCTATTTATTTATTCCCCAAATGGGGAGAGCATACAGTCGCCGTTTTGTACTTCTGTCCAAATTCTAATTTTAGTGGCATTAAGTTTGAGTGGGTCTTAATTTCCCCTATCATAGTATCTTTCCTACTGTCCGTCCTTCTATCTGTCACAATTTTTTGTTCCTGTGCAAGACCACTAATGATCCAAATTAAAGGAAATTTGATAAGAAGCGTCCGTTTAGGATTGACATGCACATCCTTGACAGGTCATTTGTGTCGTGTTCTGAGAAAACTGGACAAAATGCATGTCCGTAAAGTGTCATCCCAGATTAGCTTGTGCAGTCCGCACAGGCTAATCAGGGACGACACTTTCCGCCTAAACTGTATTTTCGCTAAGCAGAGACATCATTTAAACTAAAAAATCCATAAAAGCGGAAATCGTCGTCCCTGGTTAGCCTGTGCGGACTATTTGATATTATTATTGATATGCTTCTTTTTGTTTGCGCACAAGACACTGATGGTCCAGATTTGATGTACAGCAGTGGACATGCACATTTTGTCAGGTTGTTCAAGTCTAATGATATTTCGAGTTATTACCCTTTAATTACTAATTTGTCTCAGACACTTATGATACAAATTTAATGCGCCTGAATGGTCAGGCCATTCCAGTTTAACAATTTTTTAGGGACAAAGTGATCTTTGAGTTTCTGCGCAAGTTGTCAGACACTAATGATTCAAATTTAATGAAACTTTATATGCAGCATATAGGGTGGATGTGCAGTTCCTTATCAGTTAATTCAAGTCTAATAATTATTATCCCCCGCCAAAGGCGGAGCGATATTGTTTTGGGGTTGTCCGTCCTTCCGTCCCGTCTGTCCGTCCGGCCGGAACTTTTGTGTCCGGAGCCATATCTTGGAAGTGCTTTGGCGGATTTCAATGAAACTTGGTATGAGTATATATAGGGATAAGAGGATAATGCACGTCAAATGGCATTGTACACCATCTTTTAATAACGGAGTTATGGCCCTTTGTATACTGTGACAAAGCTCTAGTTTGGCGGGGGATATCAATTCAACGACTTTGCTTGTTGATAATACTTCCTCATCAAAATTTCATGATAAGTCATCTGTAGCATCTCTATAAGGGTGGACATTTTATGATAATAATATGACATTTTCTAATAAATTTTACGTTTCTGTGTCAGATCGATGGAACCAATGATCTGAATTTGATGAATCTTTATATGCAGTATCCCTACAGAATGAACATCTGAATATTGTCATGTCATTCCAGTAAAGTGAGTTTTCAGGAGTAATTGCCCCTTGAACAATAATTTATTTGCACACAATTAACCCATATATCAACAAAGCTTATCATCATCGGGTCATCCATCAGTTTCACTGATATTCTTCTTTTTTTTTAATATGTTTTTTTTTTCATTTATTTTACCATGTTCACCACATTTTCATAAACATAATTTACACTTGCATACATACAAACATTGGTATTTTAACATTTAACATATAGATGGAAAACAATTAACTATAAATCATTTTGAAAAAAGAAAACAAAAGTTCAATACATAATTTAAAAAAAAGTGTTTGATACAGTAATTGTTGGTACTTTGTGGTTGACGTTAAAAAGACATAAAAACAAGTTCCAATTGTTGAGAGATATTCTTGCTTGTTTGTCCGTCTGTCCATGCTTCCTTTCATCATCTGAAATTGCTAACGTCGCTTGGCAACAGTCTTGTTTTATTATTCATCAGGCTGTTCAACAATAATTTATGACAAATTTGCACCATTTGTAGACTGCATGCGATGTGTAAGACCAATATCTCTGGTTCAAAGGTCAGTCTTCTTCTTTGAGGTAAAAAGTCAAATTTAGGCACAATGGAGCTTTTTTTATGATCTTTTAGACAATTTGAAAATAAATTACCATTAATGTTCAACATTTGGTATGACCATGTGCTTGCAAGGCATTTGTCCTTAACAAAATGGTCAAGGTCATTTTAAAAGGCGAATGCTCCCAAAATGGGCATGATGCGGCTTTTACAAACTTTCTTCATCTGACCAGCAATTTTGAAATAATAAACCTCACCCTGTTTAAGGGAAATGTTACATATTTTGCCTGTTTAGAAAGTCCAAAGTCCAAGGTCACACTCATTTTCAAATTAAAACAAAAGTAATTGTATTTTTTTTTTACAACTGGCTCAAAATGCTACCAGTGGACGTCTTGTCTTAAAGTTTTGTGGCCGTAAACTGCACAGATATCATAAAGTGTACGTATCCACACAAACAGAAGTCTTAGCTTAAGAAATAAAACATGAAAAACGAGCCAATATTTTACCATATTTTTTGGCATTAAATTTGTGTCTGTCTTTTTTGCAGGTCCAAGTAGAATGGTGACCGGAAACGTTTCTGGCCCCTGCATGTCTGGGTTTTATTACGTTACGACACTTCCAAAGACCAACCTATATCTGCTGGTGATTGAGAATTGGAAACATAATCGGGAGTCACTGTTCTATAACTTCAACTGCATGATCACCAGAAGGTATGAGTTATATATGAGCCTCGTTCTGGGAAAAGGGGCTTTAATGCATGTGCGTAAAGTGTCATCCCAGATTAGCCCATGCAGTCCGCACAGGCTAATCAGGGACGACACTTTCCGCTTTTATGAAATTTTTGTTTTAAGAAAGTCTCTTCTTAGCAAAATCCAGTTTAGGCGGAAAGTGTTGTCCCTGATAAGCCTGTGCAGACTGCACATGCTAATCTGGGACGACACTTTAAGCACATGCATTAAACCCCCTTTTCACAGAGCGAGGCTCATATATAATCTCTATGTGGGAAGCATTAGGTTCATTATTGTATGAAATTAGATTAAGAAACTCTATAGGAAGTTGTAGAATCACAAAAAGGAAAGCATTAATTAGTTCCAGTCTTGCATGAAATTTGACTTTACACCTTGAAGGGAAATTACACTGTTACTTTAACTGCAAAACGGTGTTTGGGTGGGTTGTATCGTAGGAGTCCATTGTGTGATTTGTTCCACAAGTTTTAAGGGCCAGTTTAATATGATGTCACACAATCAACAAGTGCGATACATACTAATGGATCACCATGATCATGTAGTATTATTACACAGTTATGATTTACCTCCTTACACTTTAGAAAACTCCAAAACAATCTTGAAAACAACAACTTTATTTGAAATAGGTACATTCTCATCCGAAAACAAATTGCATGCTGCGCATTAACTCTTTCAGTGCTGGACCTGAATTTTGAAGGCCTTTGCAAACAGTTTGGATCCAGATGAGACGCCACAGAACGTGGCGTCTCATCAGGATCCAAACTGTTTGCTATTCTTTTAGTATTCTTTGAAAAAAATCGAAGAAAATACTAATTTTAGAAATTCAGCAGACAACATTTTAGCAGACAACAAATTTCCCAGCATGTGAAGGGTTAACATGCCTGAATAGTTTACATGACGTCCACATTCTGGTATTGTGGTGAACTTTCTTTACTTTAGCCACATTGACCTTTAAATAAGTAAACACAAGACACTGGTTCAACTTTCAATCACTTTTAATTTCCAGTTATTGATTCTCAACAAATCACTTATCTTTTACATGAATTCACTTTTCTTATTTAACACTATTTTAATATAATAAATCCAACTTGTCTAGGTAAACTTTAACACACAATCCTTTTTCTTTAATGCTTTTTCTAATTCTAATCTGTCCAAGCACATGGCGTGGTATTTATACAATAATTTCCCGCCAACTCACTAACATCTCATGAAAAGCAAGATAGGCATGAATTACATGATAAGTGCCTGACGGAGTCTGGCGGAGCAATATAACATAGTACAATTTTCCCGCTACAATAACTAGGTCAAAGACGGAGCAAAGACATATAGTATGTTGTTACAAAACAGGCGGAGCTAAGTGTCTATAAACACACCAGACGGAGCAAATTTACATAACAATATCAATGCTTCATATATACAAAATCGTGGCATTCACGACAACACCGATGGTGCTATAATCACAACCCAATATTTTTGCTATTAGTATCATCACAAATGACCGAGTTGGTTCATAATA
>VMBQ01003445.1:80001-106424 GCA_007657795.1 Dreissena rostriformis
AATTGCTGTTTACAGTTTTTAGCTTTGTAATTCATTCCAGAGAAATGTTTAGCATTTATTTAATAATTTTACATTCACCATTGATATGTTGTTACAGTATTTTATATATTTGTCTTCATTTTGTAATGTTCTATACAGATACAGTATTTTATTTGTCTTCATTTTAGTAATGTTCTATACAGTTACAGTATTTTATTTGTCTTCATTTTGTAATGTTCTATACAGTTACAGTATTTTATTTGTCTTCATTTTGTAATGTTCTATACAGTTACAGTATTTTATTTGTCTTCATTTTAGTAATGTTCTATACAGTTACAGTATTTTATTTGTCTTCATTTTAGTAATGTTCTATACAGTTACAGTATTTTATTTGTCTTCATTTTAGTAATGTTCTATACAGTTACAGTATTTTATTTGTCTTCATTTTAGTAATGTTCTATACAGTTACAGTATTTTATTTGTCTTCATTTTAGTAATGTTCTATACAGTTACAGTATTTTATTTGTCTTCATTTTAGTAATGTTCTATACTGTTACAGTTTTTTATTATCCCCTGCCAAAGGCGGAGGGATATTGTTTTGGCCTTGTCCGTCCTTCCGTCCGTCCGGCACTTTTGTGTCCGGAGCCATATCTTGGAAGTGTTTTGGCGGATTTTATTGAAACTTGGTATGAGTATATATATGGATAAGAGGATGATGCACGCCAAATGGCATTGTACACCATCTGTTAATAACGGAGTTATGGCCCTTTGTTTATTGAAAAAATGTTATTCTGTGTCAATGCAGCATGTGGGAGTATACGTCTGTGACAAAGCTCTAGTTTGGCGGGGGAAATCAATTCAATGAATTTGCTTGTTTGTATTCATTTTGTAATGTTCTATAATGTTACAATATGTTATTTGTATTCATTTTGTAAATGATCTTACTGTTACAGTATTTTATACATTTGTCTATATTTTGTAATATAATATACTATTACATTTTTTGTATGTTTGCTTTCATTTACAGCTGAATTTTTTTTGCAGTTAAACAAAAACAAATCAGTTTTATTCTGCTAAAATGTGCTTTTGTTGTAAAAGTTACACATTTTTGTTCAGAAGTATATTTGAATAAAATGTTATTGTACTTGTTTTTACATTGAATGTTTTATTTTGGGCATATCAACATTCAATAGTTTATGTTGAATTGTTACATTCCCTGTTGTTTTTTTTAACGCACATGAGCACAACATTCTTGTGATGAGCTTTTTGGATCACCTTGTGTCAATTGTCCGTTGTACCTCATCCATCCTGCATTGATCATTGTCAACATTTACCTTGTGACCACTCTAAAGGCCAATGATATTTCAGCTGAGTTCAATAGTGATTCTTGTGGGTTCAAATACAAGGTCATAAGATAAAAAAAGATAAAAAAAAAAAAATAACACTATCATCAATCATCATTAAACTTGTTCAGAATATTTTTTAAATGATATCTTGGTCAAGTTTGATAATGGTTTCATGGGCTGAGGCATTTTAACTCATATCCTTATACGGCTAATTTGAAACCTTGTGAACTCTCTAGAAGTCACATTTTTGGCCCAATCTTGCTGAATCTTGAATTCTCTGTTGATTTCTTAAATGGTTCTTGAAACATTAAAAAAGCTTCTCAGAACAATCAAGTTCATTCGAATCTCAGGTTAGCAACCTAGGGCCCTTGACTCTCTTGTTACATGATCTTTATTGAATTTGGCTATTTTTTGTGTTTTTCTATGATCAGCATCAAGTGGTGAAACCCAAATACATATGTATCATTCCATTATTTTTATGCCCCCCTTCGAAGAAGAGGGGGTATTTTGTTTTGCGCATGTTGGTCCGTCGGTCGGTCCGTCCGTCGGTCGGTCCGTCCACCACATGGTTTCCGGATGATAACTCAAGAACGCTTAGGCCTTGGATCATCAAAAGTCATAGGTACATTGATCATGACTGGCAGATGACCCCTATTGATTTTCAGGTCACTTGGTCAAAGGTCAAGGTCACAGTGACCTCTAACGTATTCACACAATGGCTGCCACTACAACTGACAGCCCATTTGGGGGGCATGCGTGTTTAATAAACAGCCCTTGTTGTATTTGGCAGTAATAACATTTCACTTTATAAAATGATTTGTGTAGTATTCAAATCATTCTAGTTGTGTCAATGTTAATTTTGTAATATTTTGTACTAACCCTATTTATTTATTTTGAGAAAAAATTAATGATTTTATTTTGGTTGAAATAAAAAATAAAGGCTCAATGATTTGTTTTTTATGTATGTTGTATTCACAAAGGTTTTTATGATTGTGATTCACAGCTATACAGGTTTACAAATGCGATTTCAAACAGTGTGTTTACTATTGATATGTACAATCATGTGGGTTTACAATTATGATTTACAGCTATGCAGGGTTACACTTGTGATTAACAACCTTGCAGGTGTACAATTATGATATACATACTATGGGATTACAATTGTAAATGACAACGATTTGGCTTTATAATGTGATTTACAACTGTGTTGGTTTACAATAGTTTTTTTTTATATCCAAGTGGGCTTACAGTTGTGATTTACAACCATGTGGGCTTACAATTGATTTGCAACAATGTGGGTTTACAATTGTGATTTAAAACAATGTGGGCTTACAATTGATTTGCAACAACGTGGGTTTACAATTGTGATTTGCAACCATGTGGGTTTACAATTGTGATTTACAACCATGTGGGCTTACAATTGATTTGCAACCATGTGGGTTTACAATTGTGATTTACAACCATGTGGACTTACAATTGATTTACAATCATGTGGGTTTACAATTGTGATTTATAACAATGTCCGTTTACAATTGTGATTTAAAACCATGTGGGTTTAAAATAGTCATTTGTTTACGTTTAGGCTTTGAGATTTAAAGCCATGTGGTTTTACAACTGTGATGTACAATCATGAAGGTTTACAATTGTGATTTACAACCATGGAGGTTAACAATTGTGATTTACAATCATGCAGGTTTACAATTGTGATTAACAACCATGCAGGTTTATAATTGTGATTTACAACCATGCAGGTTTTCAATTGTGATTTACAATCATGCAGATTTACAATTGTGATTTACAACCATACAGGTTAACAATTTTGATTTACAACCATGCAGGTGTACACTTGTGATTAACAACCACGCATGTTTACAATTGTGATTTACAACCATGCAGGTTTACAATTGTGTTTTACAACCATGCAGGATTACAATTGTGATTTACAACCAGGCAGGTTTACAATTGTGATTTACAACCATGCAGGTGTACACGTGTGATTAACAACCATGCAGGTTTACAATTGTGATGAACAACCATGCAGGTTTACAATTGTGATTTACAACCATGCAGGTGTACACTTGTGATTTACAACCATGTACGTTTACAAATGTGATTTAAAATAATGTGGGTTTACAACCACCTCGGTTTAAAAATTGTGATTCATTACTGTGTAGGTCACTAGGTGTACACTTGGGAATTACAACCATGTGTTTTTTCAACTGTTATTTACGACCATGTGGTTTTACAACTGTTATTTACAACCATGTGGTTTTACAACTGCGATTTACAACCATGTGGGTTTACAATTATTTATTTACAACCATCTGTGTTTACAATTGTGTTTTTTTTACTGTGTTTGTGTACACTTGCGTTTTACAAACATGTATGTGTACACTTGTGAATTACAGCCATGTAGGTTTATATGTTTGATTTCCAAAACAAAACAGTTGTGATTAACAACCTCGAATATTTGTTATGAACAACCACGTCGAGCATCAACAACCACAAACATTAATTATTAGCTTTTACAATCGTCATAGTATCAATAATCTACATCTACGCTGGCTTTGTAAATGCTGTTTAAAACCATGCAGGCTTTACATTTGTGATTTACACTAATATATACTGTACAGTTGTTATCTACAACCATGTAGATTTACGGTCTAAGTTTTTTTTAACGTAGGATGTACATATGTTATACCAGCACAAATCTTATTGTTTCAGACAGAATTAAAGAAAGATATGTTCAAGTGTTGATGGATGCAAAAGACGCACTCGTACATAACACATGAAAATGTTTGACGGTTAGCTATTTTTCTTGATCCTGACTAACAATTTGAGATTCTAATTTATTTTAAAATTTTGTTTTCTGTCGGAATCTGATTTTCAAAAATAGTGTGCGTGTGTGTGTTTTTCGGCATCCTTGATATTTACCAGATAAATCTTCATTGCATTCATCGAAACAAATACTTCTTTGCTTTTGTTTGTTTGATGAAACACTTACATGGATTGTGGTATAAGTGGAATAGGAAATATTCATGGTACGCACGTGATAATAAATAATTGAGATTGCCTAATCGAAATCAACTTGCGTCAGCTATTTACTGTTTAATGATATTTTAGTTGATCTTTCGTGATTGTTAAACAATTATATGGTCCACAAAATTGCATTTCTTTTACGTGTAAACGGCCTTGAATTCAAATATTTAATCTATAAAGTTGCTCGAGGCGTATTTATTTGCATATCTTAGATCCATATCGTTTGAATTAAATGAAAAGCTATAAATTTAAAAGAAACTTATTTTATTACTTTAATTAACAAACATTTGTGTATGCATGTACTACGTAATACAATCTTTACAATACAAAAGTCAAAATTTCTCAAAATAATAATTGACATGGGTTTACCAGCAATACAAAGAAAAAAATAGCCCATAGAGTTGTTTGTTAATATTTCCAATATAGAAAGCCTAAAAATGGGTTATGATATTTATGAAAGGTCCTTGTGATTCCCTTGATAAAATTAGTTTTGTATTTTTCTATGACACGTAAAATGATATTACAAGCGCGACAGAACCCCAGAAACTAAAGAAACAATCGCAGTTAGATCATTTAACTGTATTAATTACATTCCGTTACTGCTGCTTTGACTGTTCCACTTTATAATATTTTAACATATTTTATACAAATTAGCAAACAAATTAATAAACAAACGGAACTATAGACAAAAAAAGAATCGACGAAACATTGATTCGTTGACGCTAAATTATATTTAGCCATATGCAGTATACAGGGCAACATACGGTTGTCTTCGTGTCTGAATATATATATTGTCAATATACAGTATACAAGGCAACACGTATGTAGACAGCCATTTTCCATATTATACAGTACGCAGTGCGCCATGTATGTGTACAGATATTTGTTTATATAATTATATAGTGTACAGTACATATGTCAGTATACAGAGCTGCATTCAAAAGTAAAGCACAAATTACACGCGTCACTTGGCCAATTCTACTCATGTTCATTTTCACGAATACATTCTTGGTTCTTGGAAGCGATATTTCCATGCAACACACCTTCAAACAAAACAAAGGCGAAATGCGTATGCGGTCGATAAGCGTACATTTGTTTACATTTAGCAGTAAGCGCGCTCGTTAAATTTGTTTTTGAAAACCAAATTGTCATGTTAAAGTACCGCATCACACATCTGCTATTAAGCAAATAAAATGAGCAGAAAACGTATTTATTCCAAACATTAAGCACTCAGTTCCATTAAGGACAAATAGACATTAATATTGATTTACCGAACTTTAATAGAAAACGGGCATTCAAAAAGTACATGATTTCTATGTAATTATTCTTTGTATTTCTGCGTTCACATTGTTAATGAGAACATTGATTTCCATTTATTATCCGTAATATCCAGGATGGCTCTTTTTGTAATTTGATCAAACAACTTTTGTCTTTATTGTGTTCTATTTATTGTTGAACATAAAAATAAATCGACCCATTGGTAATTTGTGAAATACATTATTTTTTATAACACCGATCACGAATAAGTGTACGCACTACTGACTCTTTTTGAACTTGGTAATTACACATAAAAGCATATCAAAGAATAAGTAATCAGAAAATGTAATAGCATCAATACTTTTAAGTTATACTAATAAAGTATGTCTTGTTGTTGAATGACATGTTTTAAGAACAAATTTTAATAATTATCCTGAATATATTTTTGTTGTAACAGTTAGTTTTCGTTATTTCTTCTCATAGTAGTCTTACGGATATAAATACGAATATTATATCGATAAATAAATATTTTAAGATACTTGTATTTTTAAATTCAAATTGTTATCAAATTTTTCCCATGCACAACATCCATCCCGCACTACATGATATAAAGACGATACGATTGTATATATGTCAGAGATACTCTCAAATACACGTGTGCACAATAAATTTATAAATTCTCAAGAGCACGTCCAAACAATATTAATTATATTCTATGTAATTTACTCCGCATACACAGCGTACACGAGGGCTACGCCGAACAAATCTCTGCTTTTAAACGTGGCTTCCGCGAAGTTGTCCAACTTATCGTTCCATATAAACCTACTGGTAAACGAGAGAGACGGGTTCGACGCCTTGAACTGACCAATGGTCACTATGCAGACGATTTTAAACCTCGGGTACCCTAGCGCCTTCACCTGCTGTTTGATGCGATCAGAAATATTGCGCGACGCTCTCGAGCATTCGTCCTTGTCGTATTCCCGCCCTTTCAACTCCGACTGTAAAACCTCTAGCGCGATCTTCTTAGCCTCGTAGATCGGGAAGGTCTTATCCGGTTCTGTTTTATACGTGTTCTCGTACTTGATCGTCGTTCGGCCGTCCTTTGACGCTGACATCGGACCGGATCTGCCGGCTAGGGAATCCGCCATCGAGTATTTCCGCTCGGATATTGACATCCGACGACCGGCGATAGAGCCGCGCCGTTCCGATCCAACCGGTATTGAGCCGCTCAGTCGGTCGAAGGATGGCTTCCGTTCGTAGATGGACTTCCGCCGGGCCTCCGTCGGCGCCATAGACTGCTTCCGGTTGGACATGTTTCAGATCCTGAAAGTAATCGTAAACTAAGTTTATCAGCTGTTACTTGACTGTGAGCAAAGATATAGGACTCACTCTGATTATTACGATGTTTACATTACCAACTTTATTTAAGAAACAACGATTTTATATCGGTGCTAAAACACACATTTACCAACTTGATATGGTTATAAAAAACGGGTTGATATGTGTTAATATTGGTGCTAAAACTCAAAATTACCCATTTTAGATATTGAACAGCGTTTAAATTCATACCGGTACTGCAATTAGTGTCGTGTTCTGAGAAAACTGGGCAAAATGCTTGTGCGTAAATTGTCATCCCAAATTAGCCTGTGCAGTCCGCACAGGCTAATCAGGGACGACAATTTCCGCTTTTATGGAATTTTTCGTTTAAATGATGTCTCTTCTTAGCGAAAATCCAGTTTAGGCGGAAAGTGTCGTCCCGGATTAGCCTGTGCGGACTGCACAGGCTAATCTGAGATGACACTTTACGCACAAGCATTTTCCCCAGTTTTCTCAGAACACGCCACATTAAAGCGAACCAAATTTATACAGGAAACCATGTGATTATTCGGATGTAACAACTACATCTCAAAATTACCAAGATAACATAAGAAATACTCAGATTATTCCGACGTTACATCTTCAACTTTACACATTTAACATTCGTTCAATTAAACGTCATCAATAGATGACGTCCAATATATAACTCATTCCATACTGATCAGCTGTTTATATATGAGTCTCGCTCTATGAAAAGGGGGTTTAATGGATAAAGTGTCGTCCCAGATTAGCCTGTGCAGTCTGCACAGGTTAATCAGGGACGACACTCTTCGCCTAAACATGATTTTTGCTTAGAAGGGACTTTCTTGAAACGAAAAATATCATAAAAGCGGAAAGTGGCGTCTCTGAATAGCCTGTGTGGACAGCACTCGCTAATTTGGGATGACACTTAACGCACATGCATTAAACCCCTTTTTCCAAAGCGAGGTTCATATAATAAAATGATTAATCTGGTATACAAATTTATTTCAAACTTAGCGTTATATGTAGGAAACACTGTGATACCGGCGTTGTCACTACAGTTCAACGACATAATACTATCAATTCACTTCTTTTCACTAAACAGACTTCCTAGAAACCTGTATCATTGTTTTTACTGTCTGGGTATCATATTATTACAAATTTGAATACAAATGCAAATTTATTTAAAATGCAAGCGTCAAATAGAAACGATATATATATTCTGTTTTACTCACATAATTAGTTTATTAGATCATTACTCTTACGTTAACAAATAATTTTTGTGTCTGTTGACCATTTTTCAAGTAGTTATTGTTTTCAGTGGACATTCATATGATAAATACAGTTTATCTAATTTTAAATCCATCTGATAAACTTCACTTGTGCATTATAATTAATTGAAGTCATGCACATTCAAATATGTATGCTAAAATGCTCGCGACTTTTATGTACAAAATTTGATGACAATAAACGCATCCTACCTTTGTGTTAAAATCCTTCTTTTATTTATAACAGAATGAGCAAACGTGGATGAAAAGTGTGTTAATTGTCTGTAACTAAGTCCACAAACATGGGTACAATCTTCGGATAAACGTCTACAAAAAGGCGCTATGTCTATGATGATACTTCAAGAGATACGTGAGTTTTGCTATTGGCTGGAGGTATCAAAATATCTATATTGTTTCATTTTAAAGCACTCCCATTGTTGTATATTGAAATTTAATTCATGAAATGATCGGCAGCGTTATAGCGCGTGATAGAGCAGTGGTACCCACAAAGAATCTATCGACTGTCGTACAAAATGACACAAGGGTTGATCGAACAGTTTTAATCATTATCGAAGGCCCTTACTATCTACCGGTTACGGAATCAAGATAGTGCCATCTATAATCTCGCCCTTCTTTCATCAAGGGCGACATACGACACACGAAGCGATACACGATATTTTGCGCGACACACGAAGCGACACACTATATTTTGCGCGATACTCAAGGCCACACATGATATTTTGCGCGACACACGAAGCAACACATGATATTTTGCGCGAAACACAAAGCTGTGAGCCAGTTTTGATATCGTGAACGTTGCTTCAGTTAAGGAAACTTGCATTAATCGGTGCAATCACTTCGGGTGGTGTAAGCAAGCAGATCCATGTTTGATTTGGATTGCATTTCCACTATGCTTATCATATGAACTACACTATTTAATTGTATGCGCACTTTGTGTTTCTATCCGTGTGTGTAATCATGTTTAATATATGTATGTAATATAATATGTTGTGTTACGTTAAATGAAAAAGTTAAATTCGATATAAGCATAATCTGCAGTGTGTTTTCACGATTTTTTATGTTTAATATTACGATTATCTATTACGTATCTTGGATATCTTGGATTGATTAAATCAGAGACGTAGATAACACGTTATCTACGTCTCTGATTAAATGAAACAGATCGCTGCAACCAGGGACCTAGAGACAATCCCAGAAATCGAAACCTCCCGGATTACCTCCCCTGAATACTCGCGCGCGCCTTAAAAACGGTACTGAAGAACAATACAGGGACCTATATGTTTGAATAGGCCCATGAACAATAAAAGGATGCGAAGCAAGTTTATCTAATATATTTGAAGATTTAAATAGTTTCTGTTATCGATATGATCATCACATAATAGTTCGTATTTGTTTTTAAATAAATATTTTTATCAGTTATTTGGTGATTAAAAGAAACAAGGTTTGTATGCATTTGTGTAAGAGTCATAAAACTCAGAGTCATAAAACTCAGCATGAATTGATTTCTTTGTTTGTCATTTTAAATGTTATCAGAAGGTGACGCATGGTATCTTATCTTTATAACGGTATCAACATATGTGCAGACATGTGGTGTCACAGACATACCAAGTTACACTTTTAAACCACCCTCGGGCATCGCCTCCCACTTAGGGAAAGCTTTCGTGCCTCTATCACAGATGTTTTTTTCAAGACCATTAGATCTACTTTGCTTCAATTGACAATCTGTAATTAAAGAAGAAAAACATCAATTATTTTGTTCGTGTTTTATTTTCTTATCGTAAATTAAGACCTCATTACGAAAATTTAATAAAGGCATTTATAAGTTTAGGAAATGTAGAGAACATCATTGGATCTATTTAAGGCTCCATATTTTTCCAATTGAACATTTTTATCGTTAATTTAGATACTATTAAGAAAATTTAATAAATTAGGAAATCCGTTTAGTTAACATTATTTAAATAATAACATAAAAATAAAGTTATAGGCAAAAGCTGATATGTACTTTTCAATAAAAAAGTATGCCATGTCCTGACATCTTACGCAGTTTTGCTAATGAATAGCTCCGGTACATGTTCATTTAAAATTCATATCCGGCAATAGATTTTTGTGTTAGCTTGAGAGCGATTTTTAAGATATTAATTAAAATAAATTTTCAGTTTTAGACTAAACCAGATACATACTTTTTAATAATTTGTGTTTGCCTCTACATGTAATCTTACAGAGTATTGATATTTTCCGTTTAAAGAAAGTCTCTTCTTTGCAAAAATCTTGTTTAGACGAGTGTCATCACTGATAAGCCTGTGCGGACTGCACAGGCTAATCTGGGACGACGCTTTACGCTCATGCATTAAACCCCGTTTTCCCAAGAGCGAGGCTCAAATATATGCCGATATAGTTAAGTTAGTATATTGTAGCGACAACCCGAACAAAGGGTTAAACCTCAACCAGTGGAACGACCCTCGTTCGTTTTAGTTCAATCAAGTTTGTCAATCGAATCATTACAACAGCCCGGATGACGATTCACATTCAATCTTCGGCTTTTGTAATTAATTCATTCGGGTATATAAAATGATCGTTTACTTAAAGAGATTTTAATTAATTGCTCGCTAAACAGGCAGAACAGAATAGCAAGTCTTTAGAAAACGTCGCGTTAAAATTTACTATCAAATTTTCCTGATCTCGTATCTTTTCAGTGTTATTTATTGTGGTATTAGCACACACTCGGTTTTTTGATTGTTGATAGATACACTGTGTGTTTAGTTAGGAATAATAAATAGCTCTTTGCAGGTCGATGTTCATTGAAGACATTAACAATTGTATATATTTGCATTCTATTAGATCTTGTTGATAATGGGTACTAGCGTTAAATAATTAATACACGAGTTCAATTCGGTACATTTACAGTTCAAGTACATGCGCGTTGTTATTTGTATTTGCTACTATTTTTTTCTTCCAATTTAATGTTACTTGATGAGTGTTTCCTCATAAATGAAAATAAGTATTTTGTTTCTTCTTTGTTGTCTTCTTCTCTTCTTCTTCTTTAAGTAGTAGTAGTATTAGTAGAAGTAGTAGTAGTAGCAGCAGCAGTAGTAGTAGCAGTAGCAGTAGCAGAATCAGCAACAGCAGCAGTAGTAGAAGTGTGGATTCCGATACCGGCAGAAAACAGGGTTTCGGCCATGTAATTTCGACAAAAGCATCGTACCATATTAAACGCCTCCGAAACTGCATCTTTTCAATAAGTCCCAAATGAAAGGAATCAAAATCTCCCAGACACGCAATATATGTGTCGTGTTCTGTGAAAACTGGGCTTAATGCATGTGCGTAAAGTGTCGCCCCAGATTAGCCTGTGCAGTCCGCACAGGCTAATCAGGGACGACACTTTCCGCCTAAACTGGATTTTCGCTAAGAAGAGACATCATTTAAACGAAAAATTCCATCACAGCGGAAATTGTCGTCCCTGATTAGCCTGTGCGGACTGCACAGGTTAATCTGGGATGACAATTTTACGCACAAGCATTATGCCCAGTTTTCTCAGAACACGACACATATATTTTAGAAAATAATGTGGTTGTTAAATCGCTGTTCTATCAGCAGAGAAAATCAACTCTTTAGAAAAAGGCACTACTTTCGATGGACCACTGAGGAATACACAATGAGACACACCGCGGATTGTTACTAAATGGACCTGTATAGGGGAGGTGCCTGTAGACCCGGGATATGTTAACGATACTGTTTTATGATTAATCGTCAAATGATGCTGAACATTCAGACGTTACAAACACGTTACAAGCGCGCAATCCATCACATTGTGAAGGTAGTGGTGACTGTTCACATCAAGGACACCTAACTTCTGTGAGGGGTTCGATTTTCACGACGTCTGCTTTCCGGCCGTTTTTGAGAAGCAACAGAGCGCGACATGATTGTCGGCGTCAGTCCATATCCGGTTGAGCGCGAAACCGCCCCTTGCGGCGAGGTTGCGTAACTGGGACTCCGTGTACTTGCAACTGACTTAGTCCCCCTCGTGTAGGCGCAACCTGTCGTCTACCTCCAATGTCAGGGATAAGCCGAGTCCGGTTGCACGCGTAAAAGAAAAACAAGATCGAGTGTGAATGGTCTGTCATATTTAAATATAAAATGAGCCTGTAATTGAAAACGGGGTTTAATACAAGTGCGTAAAGTGTAATCCCATATTAACATGGGAAATCCGCACAGGCTAATCAGGGACGACACATTCCGCCTTAACTGGATTTTCGTTAAGAAGAAACGTCCTTTACACGAAAACTACCATAAAAGCGGAACTTGCCGTCCCTGATTAGCCTTTGAGGACTGTACAGGCTAATTTGGGACGACACTTAACGCACATGCATTAAGCTCAGTTTTCCCAGAGCGGATCTCAAATACAATTGTTTCTCGCTTAAAGTGACATTAACGTGTCACAAATTTCACTTAACACACCGTTCAATCGACTCCAGCGATGACTGTGGATCATGCGACGACTGAGATATTGTATACATGTCGGTGGAAAGCGAAGGGTAAGTATTTCCCCATTCCTTATATTTTGCGTATTGGATTGAGCAGGTCGGAGTGTGTTCTTTGAGAGACAAAGTAAGAAGGAGTTTGTGAACGTAATCCCTACCTTCCTAGCTGCTTACTTTTTAAGAAATCCGTTAGAATGTGGTCAAAAATCAAACAAAAAATCACTCAGTCAAACTCGAATTACATAGGCTTTTGACCAAAGATAAATATTAACAGTATTTAATTGAAATCTTTAATCGTTTATCTTCGGTAATTACAAATTACAGCATCCGAAATGAACAAACAACATTTATATGAACGATTAAATTCGAGTGGGTTTTGAAAAACGGCTCATGACAACGGCCGTGACTAAATAATAGTGACTGTATTCAGTGCGGAGTTATGCACTGATTATCACAGGCACTCGGCATTAGCTGCTATCCCTCCCCCCCAGCTGCCACCCTCTTCCAAACCCCTCAAAATTGTCCATTTGTCATACACAATAACAAAACAAAAACATTGAGTCGATTTTTTTTTTACTTCTGTATATGGCAAGGTATGTGACTTCGACCCTTGCAATGCTGATCTCGGCACACCAGCCAATTAATGTTTTCAGAACGATTCAGCTTGGAATATTCTTAAACTTAACAGAACTTTTAATAAATGTATCGGGAATATCCTTAAATGTTCATTTGAAATAATCGTATGCTTGTTACGGAGGCAATACATTAAGGCACCATGCAATAAATGAACTATTATTTATAGCATTGTTTATTCTTTTTGACAAGGCAATAAGATTGCCCTAAGGGTTATTGTCATGTTGATGATGCTGGTACCATATTTACTTTAAATTCACATTATTATACTACTTATACAGTCTTCATGTGGGGAAAAGCTCGTAAAGCCACGGCACACTGTAAGATGGAATCTTACAATAATCTTCAAGAATCTTTTCAGAGCATAGCAAATAATTCATCAAAAGCAAAACTGGACGATGACAATTTACAGAAAGTAATCAACGGTTCGTACAGAGTTGTAGTACTTTAAAGTTCAAATTCTTAATTCGATTTAATAAGATGCCCAGAAAAGCTCGACCAGTTTCCTCCATCGATTTGTTCTGATGTTGAGGACGGGTCTTCATTTTGCACCCACACGTGGTCTCCAGCTTCAAGCTGTGTCGTAACAGCTAGAGTTGACGTCGTAAAGGCGGAACCTGATGTGCTAGCTAATACTTGTCCGAGCCATTGACTATTCCTGACAAGTTGAACGCTTGCAAAATGGTCTGGTGTATCGGTCAGCACCACAAAGAAAACGTAGACACCTCGGAAAGGGGCGATGAAATGGCCATCAATTGGATCGTACCCGTCTCCAATATTGGTAAGAACGTAATCGAAGACGATATGTTGCCGGTCACCCACTTGTGATAAAGTTTTTGTCAAACAAGCCGAAAAGGCTATGGGCCCTAAAAAATCTGTAATAAATCAACCAATGATGAAACTCGGCCTGGGAATGCATGCGCATAAGTTTTAAGTGAACAAGTTAGAAGTGTTCCATTAAACCGCAAATTGTCGAATTATGTGTAAATGTTATAACAATAAATATGTTAATGTTTTTGAGCACGATTCAATAGTGCAGTTATTCTCTAAAACACACTTTCTTAGACTACACATTTATCAACGTAATTACTGACACAGTATACTGCTTAAGTGATAAATGCAAGAGGTTCATTGTTTATGCAATTTTTATTTCCAAACCGACCTTTTTGCGCAGTTGATAATAAATAATAAATGGATAATTAAGACTACCATACACAACATGTTATTAACAAAATGCACAAAAACAGTACTTACGATTTTTAAGCGTGGATTCAACTGAAGTCATTCTTTCTTTTAGTTCGTCGATCATATGCAGCAGTTCTGTTATAGTCTGCGACGGTCCGTCCTTCAGCGCTGACGTTTCCAAACAAAGAAGCCATACGCATGCTGCGATCTTGAATATGCTCATAGCGTGTATATGTGTGCACAATATTTGTATATATACAGAATTTCAGAATAAAGAAAAGTGAACCATGGCCGATGTTGAATCTCATACTGTTATCTTGTAAGGTTATCATTCTTGATAAGGTACAAGTAAACACTCCAATTTAATCGACTATGTTTTGCTGCAAAGATAAGAGTAAAAGTTGACAGTTACGATTGTGTTTTTCTGATGTTTTAGCTTGGGTGTCTAACGACAGTTGTTTCCAGTACCTGCCTATCCTTACCTTTATATCTGTGTTACTGTGTATGCCAAAAGAACAATTTTAAGGGTTTTGGGAGGGGGGTTGGAGCTGGGGGTGGGGTAGCAATGTGTTTTTTTTGTAGCAGCTGGTACCGAGTCCCTGTGCTGATAATGTTCATTGCAACGTATTCATAAGAAAATTGCGTGTTGGGTTGTCTTCAAAATAATTCCGTCTGTTGATGTCGACTCTCTATATTTGCCAAATATGATTACGACAGGAGTTGAATTAAAAGGGGGAACGGGTCTCATTTGAAAATAATAAGAATTAAAGATGAGTTTTATATCTATATTTTTAAGGACATTATTCAAGTCTATATCTTCTTGTTGAATTTAAAGGATATTGTATTACTCTTTAACTGGTTCATCCATTATCAGGAATTGTTAGCTATTTCTGAACGAACTATATGTAGACCGAAGACTAAATATTTTTCGATATCAAGAAATCGTGTCTATTTTTTTATATTAAGAATCTTGATATAAACAATATAACGAATATTTATATTAAGAATACGAGTTCATGATGTCAAGATCTTATTTCTTTTGATAACAATACTTCGATTTCTTGATATAAAAAACGAGATCGATTTGTTTAGGTGGGGTTGGATGAGGTTGGATGGGGTGGGGTGGTGGTGGCGGTGGCTTGGGGTGGTGGTTTGGTGGTGGTGGTGGTTGTACGTGTAGTTATTGTGCATCACTTATTGCTGTTGTTTATGAGGTTCGTATCATCGTGTAGCAAACTATTATTATTAAACACGGTAATGTGGTGAGAAAAGCTTGTTACATCATTGACCTTGCACCGGTGAACGCAATAAGAATACCTTTTACCCATGGATAGTTTCCTACATTTGCATTCGGTTTTGTTCGTGCACGTTTAGCACGAGTTTAAGAGATTATATAAATGTATTTAGTGACGAGCACTTCAGTCCATTAAAATCGCTTTTAAGGCATTTTTCTTCATTTCACATTGTGCAAGCCTGGCGTCATTTTAAAGAAGAATATGTCCTTTTCCAAAAATTCAATAAAACGATATGTCATGTTATTGCTAAGAAAATGCATCATCTCGCTTGAATACAGATATATGCAGAAAACAGGTATTCGACAGTGATATTTGAATAAAAGCACCATACCACATTAAACACCCACCGAATCTTCATCTTTCAACTTAGTCACCAATCATCCAAATTCTGCAGACCCACACATGATATGTTTTTAATCCAAAAAGACATGTCTGTTGTTGATAAATAGCTGTAATACCAGCAGAGAACAGGAACTCTTTAGAAATAGGCACTACTTTCGATGGACCAGTGAGGAATACTCAATGAGAGACACACAGCGGAATGTAACTAAATGGACCTGTATAGGGGAGGTAACTGTAAAACCGTGATATGCGTCGTGTTCTGTGAAAACTGGGCATAATGCTTGTGCGTATATTGTTATCCCAGATTTGCCTCTTCAGTCCGCACAGGCTAATCAGGGACGACAATTGCCGCTTTTATGGAATTTTTCGTTTAAATAATGTCTCTTCTTAGCGAAAATCCAATTAAGGCGGAAAGTGTCGTCCCGGAATAGCCTGTGCGGACTGCACAGGCTAATCTGGGACGACAATTTACGCACAAGCAGTATGCCCAGTTTTCTCAGAACACGACACATATGTTAACGATAATGTTTTATGATATTAACTCAGCAGTTTTGCCCTTTTTTGTCGTAGGTCTGTACAGGAACCTGAAGCCAGGCCAGCTAGGTTACTTTGTTGTCCAATGTAACCAGTTACGTGAATGTGTTTGTTCAAAAACATGGTTTATATTAATTTGCATAAACAGGGGTCAATAACTTTGGGGTTTCTGACAAAATTCCGACTGCTATAAAAATTGTATTCGAAAACATATTTCGCCTGATTTTTTAAAAGTGCATCAGAAGTTAGCGATATTTCAGTGCTTGTAATATCTTGTGCAATCTAACCTTGAAAATAATAAATTATTAACTTTGATCCCAGATGAGATAATATGGTATTCAAAGTGGTCGAAATAAGTCATCAATACGATTTGTGACCCATTTAAAGCAGTAAACTTACTCAAGCGCGAATAAATTACATGTACGTTCGTAATGGGAGACTTAATGTTTACGCAAACAAATAGTATGTATCAGTTGAAAATCAAAGTATATCCTTTATTTAAAATAAGCTTTACAAAGCATAAAACACATAAATATCATTCACAAAACATCACTTATTCTTAACAAATCATTGACTTGAACTTGAGCAATATAACGACAAACTAAAATAAGCATTATATCATAATTACGTCAATATTAAATAAAATGCGCGTCTCTTCAGTCCTTGCTGAAACCACCCATACAAATCACTTTGGTGTAGCCGTGTGTACGTGCAATTTCTGTGCAAAATTGACTTGTTTCCGGCATGGCAAAAATACAAACTGAGTCGTCATGGTAAATCACGTGCTGATTATCGAATAGAATGTTTTGCTGTTTTAATAAGCTCTATTCCAATTTACATAATTGACTGCACGTGATGAATAAAACGCCCGTTGATGAGGAACATTGAATTTCATTTATAAGAAGACTTTAAAAACACGATGGGCGTTACACGCGCGCAATCCATCCATATTGTGCTGATAGAGGTCACTGTTCACAGCATAGAAACCTAACTGCCGTGAGGAGTTTGATTTTCACGAGCGGCACTTTTTTTCGAAGCAACAGAGCGCGACGTGTTTGTCGGCGTCAGTCCATATCCGGTTGAGCGTGAAACCGCCCCTTTCGGCGAGGTGGCGTAATTGGGCCTCCGTGTACTTGCAACTGACGTAATCCCCCTCGTGGAGGCGCAACCTGTCGCCTGCCTTCAATGTGAGGGACAGTCCGAGTCCGGCTGAAGGCGTAGAAGTAAAACAAGATCGAGTGTGAATGGTCTGTCATATTGAAATCAGTATCAACACTTTCCGCTTTTACGGTAGTTTTCGTTTAATTGATGTCTCTTCTTAGCGAAAATCCAGTTCAGGTGGAAAGTGTCGTCCATGACTAGCATTTGCGACTTCAAAGGCTAATATGGTACGACACCTACGCACTATGCAATTGAACTTAATACGAAATAAACTTTATTATAACAACAACATAAAATGTGCTTACATGATATACGATATTATCACCGACGATATAGACGTTTTTCTATAAAGAAACGAAACACATCATAGAAAAATTTCAGATTTGAAATAAGAATACATGCAAGTTACATGTATTAAAAGACAATTTTAAATGCAATGGTATTCAAAAGCTTTTTTCCCTGAAAAACTTGCTGAATAGCCGCATGACAATCAATTGAAACTCAGTTATGTAAGGTCGCCGTGGCGTAGTGGATATGATGTCCGCCTAGCAATCGGGAGGTCACGAATTCGATTCCCACAGCTCCGTTCTTTAAATCTCCCCCAAAGACACCATGTGCTGGTTCTAGTCCCAGGAAACGGACTCGAGAGCGTTTCAAATAAGCCTCAGGCTTTTGATGCAATCGAGCTAAAATAAATAGGTTTAAACTAAACTCAGTTATGTGTATTTATGTAAAACTTACATACTCTTAGTTTATAAACTTCATCATACATACGGATATCGATCGTCTGGTGTCTCGTGGAAACCGCTTCCATAATTACGCCGCTTACAGTATCGTCTGCGATGCCGCTCACGAATCGCGCTTCTAACCGGAAGTTGTCGGTCTCGATCTGACTTCCGTAATCACGATTCAATCGCCACAGAGCGTTCAAATACAGCGGATCAACAGAGCCTTTCATGAGATGACATCATTGAAGATCACACACGTAAACATTTAAACATATGTGACGTGTTCTGAGAAAACTGGGCATAATGCATGTGCGTAAAGTGTCGTCCCAGATTAGCCTGTGCAGTCCGCACAGGATAATCAGGGACGACACTTTCCCCTCTTAATTGGATTTTTGCTAAGAAGAGACTACATTTAAACGAAAATGTCATAAAAAGCGGAAAGTGTCGTCCCTGATTAGCCTGTGCGGACTGTACAGGCTAATCTGGGATGACACTTTACGCACATGCATAATGCCCAGTTTTCTCAGAACGCGAAACATATGTTTATATATAAGAGCGTCGATTAAAATACACAATTAATTATCTACTAGATGAGTATGAGTGGTTTTACGCGAAACAATGAGGCGCCGTTTTACTTTTTACACATTTCTTGATGTCAAGAATGTGAGTTTTTGATAGAAAATGTCTTATACAAAGTAAAACGGCGCTTTCAACTATTCAAAATAATGTGACTATGAAGTTGTTTTAGTGCCAACCTGTACAAAATAAATGTTATTCAATATTTGATGAATGAAGTTGGGTCACTCAATAAATAAAATTATATATTTTTTGCGTGAGACCAAATATTTGTGTTCGTTTACCGTCAGGGTCCCGGTACGCTTTTTCAACAACTTCCGGTTCCTGAGTGACGTCAACAGCAACTAGTAGACGATCATCACCTGGAACATTAAACATTAAAAAAATGTTGATAATTTTGTAAATTTAACACATGAAACAAACGGGGTTTATTAAGCATAAGGACTATACCGTTCATTATGTTTCATATACATGTATCTTCATAGCAGTCGGAGGTCCGGACTTCAATCCCCACGCAATAAGCGTTCACAAGATATTACTAGAGACACAGGCTCTAGATTGCCCCCAAGGCTTTGAACAATGCAATCGTTAATAAAAAGACCTTCTAAATACGCCCAAAGCTTTAAATGCAAGCGAGCTTACTTACTAGCTTAAAACGAAAGCAAAACATAATCGACAGAATAGTCCTGAATGGTCTATAAGTATACAATTTAATTGAAATTAACTTTGACATCGATGACTACGGTAGTGATCGGGCCAGGTGAAAGTGTTATACCTGTCATTGACTGCGCTAGACTCTGCAATCTTGCGATCTGCGTTTCGTACGCTTGGTTCTGGAACCCGCCTCCCATCCAAATAATCAACTTCCGGCCGGGAATGGTCCTAAAACAATCACGAGAGAAAATATGTGTATGTTGCCGACCCGGGTTTAATCACTGGTAACGTTCGTAAGAAGTCACATGTGCGGTCCAATCTATGAATCGCACACGCGTTTATTTTTGTTAACTTGCATTAGAAATTACACATTACACATGGAGACCGAACGTATACCTTAGCGTATTGTCTCGATACCCCAATTACACATAATGCACGTGAAGACCGCAACTTACCGTATTTTCTCGATACCACATTGCTACACAATGCAGATGAAGACAGAACCTACCCGTTTTTTCTCGAAACCACAATTTCACACAATGCACGTCAAGCCGCATTTTACTGTATTTTCTCGATACCACATTGGTACACAATGCACGTGAAGACCGCACTTTACCGTATTTTCTCGATTCCGACATTGTAGTCCCCGGGGACGGGTTTCACATCGAGGCTCCCTGCGTAGTCGCGTGATAGCGCTCCGGACGTCTCGCGTAGGAAATCTGGAAATAACGATAATGTTCGTCTTTTTTTAATTAGTTAAATTATAATTAAGGTGATAAACATATAATCTCAAACATATAAACTGTCAAGTTTACTCAAACAATCATAACTTACAATTAGTTCAAGCTGAAATTCGTACTTGTATAGAGAAAACATCGAGGATGAATTTTGTATCGACGATTATGATATAAATATATTTATCTCACGTGTCCTTAATTCAGATGCACGTGTTTATCTTTGAGACACGCGTACATTACGACTGTTACATTTAAGCTATACATGTATGTCACAGTGATGCGTTTAGTGTCGCAGTAACTATGCCATCAGAAGGTTCCGGGTTCGATGCCCGCTCTGGAAGCCTTCTAAGACATCAAGTACCGGTTCTGCCCACGAAACGGACTCGAGCGTGTTTCAATAAGCCTAAGGCTTTCGATGGAATCGAACTCAAATAAATTTAATAAATTTAAACTTAAACTAAGCGTTGATTCTTAGGTTTTATAGGCGTTAACTAGATGGCGGCAGATGCGAACCCGTGGGATTTTCTTCCTGCTATGGAGCAAGTGGTAGACGGCACATCGGTTTAGCGTCTAACGCGAAAGCCGTACTACTAAATAAGGGTGTAGCGGGGAACATATTTAAGGCCCTTGTTGTGGAGCCATTGAGTTATCACACGATTAACGCTCCACAATGCTCAACAACTTCCGGCCTTGTTTGTGACATGTTACACACAACTCGACCAGACACGTATTACGGTAATTTATTACAAATTTTACCTTCTGGGGAATGAACCGAATAAGTTTATGTGTCGACGTCAAGTTCCGTATTCAGAAATTATTAACTAAACGTAATAATGAAAATGATAAATTATCGTTGAATGTACCAGCTGAAATATCAATGGGGACGTAAGTGAGTGTCGTCTGCTTCTGTAACAAGACGTCAATCAGCCGCCGAGTCTTCTCAGAGTTGCCGCTGCCCATTTCCACCAGTACGAGAGGGGAGGCCACTGTGTCGACGATTTCCTGTAAGATAACACGCGTGTGCATTATGTATATATGCAGCGAGTTAAACGTACATACCAATTGTTTTTTCCTCAAAGAGAGAACATTGTTAATCAATTTATATTCCTTGAATACACTCATATAAATCTTGCAGCAATAATATATTGGTTATCGTCAAGAAAACATTATACTAGTAAACAATGCCGAAACGTATTTTTTCGGTAGACGGTTGTATTATAATTCTAACGTCCGCCTTTATTATGCACTTCAAAGAGAAATTTACAGACATTCAGTCAAATTATCATTCTTGCAAAAGCGAAAAATTTATCTGTGACAGCTTTTTAAAGTAATACTCAAATAATTGTCTAAAATGTTTTAATGCATTTTTAAAGAAACTTAATTTCAATTTTGTCATTTAAAATTGTGTAAAACTTGTACGCTTTCACCCATAAAACGTTGATTATTTAAAATGATCCAATATTCATTTACTTGTATTATATGTGTTAAGATTTGATGAATTCAATGCAATACTCTCAACTGGGTATAATCTGCTTATTAATAATGGTCTGAGCAAGATATATATGCACATTACCAACTATCATCCATTTTCAATAAGAAGGCCTAGTACAACAATTTCGTTAACTGTGGCTTCTTGAAATAAAATTGTATTCAACAGCTGTGACATTTACTGACAGGTGTTTTTATACCAAATTCCCGTCCCGAAGATGGTAGTTAACTGGATTTACAACTGACGTTTTTCCGTCTGTACGTATAAACAAACTTGTCGGAAGAAGTTTTCTGGCATTTTCAACGTACTTGAGAACCTGCCATAGGCCGTCATGCCACGCACGGTCGAAAGCTTTCTTTGAGTCGATGAAGTCGTGAAAGAGTTCACGTTGGGGTTGCATGTGTTTCTCAATTATGACTCTGCAGTTGAAGATCTGTTCCACTGTGCTCCGCCCACCTCTGAGTTCAGTCTGCTCTTCCGCCATCAGTTCCCCGGCTTACTATTCAATCGATTGAGGATGATGCGACGCATGACTTTGATGAGATGGTTGATGAGGTTCATGATGCGGTTATTCTGGCACAGTTTAAGGTTGCCCTTTTTAGTAGGTGGTGACCTGAGACTGGGTCCACTCCTTTAGCCTCTTCTGATCCTCCCGGATCTTCCGGAATAGTGTCGTCATTGCTGCAGTCGTTGCCGCTCTTCCGTGCTTAATCAGCTCAGAAGGGACGTTGTCCATTCCCGGAGATTTATCTGCCTTCAGACTGCACACGGCCTCCTTCAAATCTGCTTTTTGTATGGACTGACTTTCGTCTTCCACTTCTGTCTCTGGGTCGTTCTGAAGACTGTTCAGGACTGCGGCACCCTTGGTCAGGAGATTTCCGTCAGCGTCTTCTATAACATTGGCATTGGGCTGATTGGTCTTCGTGAGGGTCTTGCGGGTGTTGTAGGCCTTCGAAATGCTTCTGATATTCAGTCCTTTAGTCCTAGTTGGTGGTCACCCATGGATTATTCTTTCTCTTCTCTCTCTCTCTCTCTCTCTCTCTCTCTCTCTCTCTCTCAAGAACTTCTTCGACAGCATGACGTTCTTGATGTTGTTGGTGATGGTGTCGATGTCACCACCTATCTGTGCTTGAAATGCGACTACTAACACTGGATCTGTCAGTTTCGATTCTTCAAGTCAAATTTATTGCGAGGGTTCTTGGTGATGCGCTTGTGCTTTAACTTCAGCATGATGGTGGTGAGAACTAAGGCGTGGTCTGTGTCAGGAAACGTTCTTGTGTTCGCATTGATTTCGTTGCGGCGCCAGTATAAAATCGATCTGGTCGTGTTCTTGCCCGTTTGAAGCATGCCAGGTCGCTGTTATGGACGGTATATGCGGATGTGGGGTAAGTTGGTGGCTTTTGGCGAACTCAAGAAGTCTCATCCCTCTTTCGTTGGTCTCTCCTATGCCGAATCTATGTACTGCCCCTGACCAGTCTTAGTAGGCGTCGGGTCCAACATTGGCACTCCAGTCACCTTGGACGATGCAACTGTTGACGCTTTTGAAACCTCTTTCGTAACGATGCATGCAACCCCACGGCGATGCGTATAATCCTCCCTGCTGAACCATACCTTGTTCTCTTCTTCTGTTGATGTTTCTCGGCTAGTCTGAGTATGTCCGAGCGGTAGCGTTTCAGCTCGTGCGTCAGTTCGTGGATCTTGCCGCACGCATGGAGTGTTCTTACGTTTTATGTTTATATGGTTGTTCCCTTTGTTGCCAAATCGATGTCTTAGTTCCAGTAGCTAACGTGTCGCATCCACCCTGGAGACTTGCAATTAATTCGTTGTTATTCCGGGCCCCGATCGATCCAGTCTGGTTGTGTGATGCCTTGTCCTCATCGTGTCCTTTCAGTGGGCTTGGGGTCGGCGCCCGTCTCTTCTCTAAGAAGTTGCAGCTAATCGTACGAAACTTCTTTCGCCCGCCAGCAGAAGCGGTTACCAAGGTGTGGTAGGGTCAAGGTCTCGGAAACAGATGTGACTATCAGGTGAAAACCAGTGTTTCCGTCCTCTCCAGAAGCGGTTACCAGGTTGTGGTTGGGTCAAGGTCTCGGAACCAGATGTGAGTATCAGGTGAAACCAGTGTTTCCGTCCTCTCCAGAAGCGGTTACCAGGGTGTGTGTGGTCAAGGTCTCGGAACCAGATGTGAGTATCAGGTGAAAACCAGTGTTTCCGTCCCCTCTTCACAAATGCTACCAAGCGACAATCTTCATCTACGCTGAACACACCTCTTTTTGTTTATACGGCTTTCATTTTCAAATTTTACACCCCTTATTTGTTTATACGGAGTTCATTTTCGACTTGTTCACCCCTTATTTGTTTATACGGAGTTCATTTTCGACTTTTACAACCGTGTTTAACTTATTTTACTTTCTGTCGCCTATTGTTTTTTATTCCAACTCAATAATAGGAAGTAGTTTGTTGTTCGTAAAATGGTACAATGTCTTTAAATACTCCTACGAATTTCTAATATTCCTATTTCATGTGTAGAGCTTTGAAGCAGATGCCTTTCGGGATTGGACGAAGCGCTTTTTGCACGACAGTAATAAAATTAGTTATAACATTTAAATGTGAATTTAAGTCTTTATTTTCCGATTTTCCATATTGAAATTGAAACATAAAACCCGTTTATTAACAGTTAATGTGTATGCACATAACACGATGACTCGAGTTTTTCATAGACATAATGCGGCGTCTCAAAATTGCGCACGCGCAGTATGATACATATATTCCATCCGGGACATATTTTTACATTGAAGGGGTCACATACACAAAAAATGATAAAATATTTAAATAATTGCCGGATTTATTAACGGTGCAGTTTACATAGTTTACATACATTTAAATTTTACAGATCTATGTTTTATGATGTATTAAAACATCTTTCACGCGTTGCAAAGGAGATTCCCGCGTCACCGAATACTCGAAGCAATTCTAAGTATTTCAGAATATGCTTACACTAAAACGTAACGGGTGTTTGTTTGCATAAAATTAACAAATATAAAGGCATCATGTCGGTTCTGTAAAATGAATCTTTCTAAAATAATTTAATGATTCAACTATCGTTCTGAGATCAAAGTAAATTACTTATTTGTAGCGTGCTGTGTATTACAATGCATTTTTTTTGTACTTTCTAGTAAGTGCTTACGTCTTGAAACCATAAGTATGTCCATGGGTTGAATACACAAACGGTACAAACTATAGTGCGTACCCGGATGTTACTCGATAGCACGGCGACCTCGGAACGGTAGAAGTAGTAGAAGGGACTTGTAAGGGACTTGTCGTTGTACACGGAACCATGCTTGTCGTACCGGAACCATACTGGGAGACGCGGCGGCTTCATCTGCAGCCCTTCCACCAGGACTCTCTTGACATCCATTGTGGCGCAACTTCCGATGCGGGACTAAACTTCCGGTTTGAAAAGACGCTGTGTCCCGGTCAATGGCAAATGGGGTAAAAGGGACAGGTATAACAAGTTTACATTTGTTTCACTCAGCAAAGCGTTCTTGACTTTGCTTCCGCCTTCAACTTGTAATGTACATTAATGTCAGTCACCAGATATCATAACATCGACATATTTGAAGAAAAATGTCGGTAGTAGGTACAGAGGTACATGTACATGCAAACTCATTCCTGTTTTAGTACTATTTAGAGAATATGCTGCATTCGACTAAATCCTGATCACAGTTATCAGTATAAGCCAATGACTCTTCATAACATACAATGAACAAACATGTGTTTTAAACGAATACATGTAATAGATGCGATTATGCTTACTTGTTGCAAACAAACCTTAAACCGAATTACATGTACTTCAAAAGAGGAATAATTCTGAGACATTACCTTGTTCAGTTGCCTTAAATAAAGACACATCTAGCGTTGAAATTATGGCCATTATATACGGAACACTGATTTTTTATGGGTTAACTTTATTTTACGAAATAATTTACGAAATATTCGTTGATTTTGAGTGTTAACGGGGCTTTTAATGGATCTGTCTGCTTATGATGTTTACGCATTGAAACTCAAAACGCATTAATGTACCGTGTTGATATAACTATTGTGGTTACACTACATTAGCGACACGGTATTTCACATGGACCGAAGTAGTGTGCAACGAAGCGATACAAAGAAACGAACACATAATTTTAAATATTTGTTGTCACAAGATTTATGATCGAATCCCGTGTAAATACAGTTACATGCTTTTGTACATAATTTCACGAAATTTATAATCGAATCCCGGCTGTATAAAGTTTGAAACAATAAAAGTGTGCGATTTGCAACATTGAGTTTTGCAAGATAAACTCTATATTTGAAATATGAT
>VMBQ01003446.1:0-59288 GCA_007657795.1 Dreissena rostriformis
GAAATAAGTTTCCCAACAGTTTCTTCACTGATTAAGCATGAACAATATTGCTCAATTCTGATGAGTATAGCATATAATAATTATAATACAGAAGTAGGACTTGTCCATACTAAAACTTCATGCATGGAAGAACAATTCTAAATAACTCTACATCCAATAACCTAAATGTAACATTTTACATGCTCAAACTTGATTAGCTTCAAGTTCAATGTTATACTCTGATGTGAAAGGTCTAAATACAGAATTAATAATAATTAGGGTGTGTCCTTACAACATGACCATGCATTTGACGGATATTAAAATAACTTGGCAAAAACGTTTACCTGTATGAGACAGTGTGTCATTTACTAGAACCACATGCATCCTTCAAGGTCAAGGTAGTACATAGAAGTGTAAGGTCAACCTCATCTTTTTATGCCCCCTTTAAAAAAATGGGGGGTATAATGTTTTTGGCCTGTCTGTCTGTCTGTCTGTCTGTCTGTCTGTCTGTCTGTCTGTCTGTCTGTCTGTCTGTCTGTCTGTCTGTCTGTCTGTCTGTCTGTCTGTCTGTCTGTCTGTCATTGTATGTGTCTGTGTGTCTGTCACAAAACTTTAACCTTGGTCATAACTTTTGCAATATTGAAGATAGGAACTTGATATTTGGCATGAATGTGTATCTCTTGGAGCTGCACATTTTGAGTGGTGAAAGGTCAAGTTCAAGGTCATCTTTCAAGGTCAAAGATAAAAAAAAAGAAAAATCAAAGCAGCGCATTGTGTTTCTGACAAACACATCTCTTGTTGTTTTGGAAATAAGGTGTCCACGCTGACACTTAACCATGCATTAAAAGAATCCAAAATAACAGGAACAATTGTGAATATGCCATTACACACATGAACCACAACCCTACCTACAATGTAATATTGGAGATAAAAGTCAAAATACAGCACTGGCAGTCAAGGATGTTTGTCGGTGTCATAGAGATATGTATGGGTATCGATGTCAGTGATAATTCTAGGTCACATTTCAGATTGACACAATAACAGGTCAGGAAATCCTGCATGTCCTCCTTACTTTGGGTTGTGATGTGACCATCCGTAACAACAAGCAGCAGACAGCCTTGGATTTCCTGAAGCCCACTGATCAGGCCTATTCACGGCTGCAGCAAGCTGATAAACAGTTTGGTGAGGCTCTTTGTTGTTAATAATTATTGACAACCCCATGGCACATTGTTTTTAAATCACGACAATTTATACATAAACTTTCATAATAATACACCCAGTTTATTTCTATTTAAAAAGTGGGTATTATTGCTTTACACCTTATAGTTAGTCCATATGAAGGATGGTAGGTTGGGTAGTAAGTCAGTAGACCGTTCGCACTAAATCTCAGGAACACTTTTACCCCAAATCATCCAAATAAGTATGCTGGTATCTTGAGATCCGATAGCATTTTAGCTCAGTAGGTCAAGGGTCAATGTCACATGGGTTTGTAATATGAAATTTCTCAAGAACTATTTAATCTATGATCATCCAAAAAGAGTTACTTGTAACACTGGCGGAAAGGGAAACCCTATTTAATTATGTTAAGGTCAACAGAGGAAAGAATCTCAAAAACTTATCAATATCTTAATTACTATGCTGGTAACTTGGCTGGAAGGGAAGACCTTAATAGAAATTGAATACTAACATTCAGAGGTCAAGGTTACTCAATCAGCTGAACACTTACACTTGGATCATCATATTGTGAAATAAATGCGCTTGAACTGAAACAAGAAAAATATCAAACATATACGATGAAACAATGGTTTATAATATTGGAAAGAATTTTGACTTGTTTGAATATAATATCCTCATCTTCAAGTTGTGCAATAATAATTAGTCTTCGGTTAACTTGCAAAAGTTTCTTAGCATTGTCCTGATAATGATGCTCTAACTTGGTTAAGTTTATTTAAAAAGACCTGAACGGATAAAAAGAGATACTTCCATTTCTAAGAGTTCTTCTAATTAACAACCTTTATCTTTATTTACCATGATTCAGTGGAAAAACTCCGTAAACAACTCGAACAGCTCAAGTCTCAGGGAAACGAAGCCTTGAAGTCTCGAGAATATATCCAGGCTCTAAAGTTCTATGATCAGGGACTGGTGATATCCCAGAAGTCTCAGCAGCTCTACAAAGAGGCCGCCATCTTGTACAGTAACCGTGCCAACGTGTGTTGCACCCTGGGACAGCATGAGGAGGCTCTCGCCAATGCAATTGCTGCCACTACCTGTGATAAAACATACCCAAAGGTGTTTTGTTGTTGAAATTTCTTGTGTTTTTTTTTTCAATCTACATGCTGTTAGCTAGATATAGAAGTCAAGATGGCAGTCAGATATAAGGTGCATGCATCAGTGTATCAGTGAGTTCTATCAAATGGTGGAACAATCTACCAGATTTTCTTAAGAATTGACAGTCTGGAGCCACTTTTGGATCAAGGCTGAAAGCACAGTTGTATTTGTATTTACAAACAATGAGCGTACCGGTCCACTTAATATGAAGTCTGTATTTTTATGACCCCTGTAGGGTGGCATATAGCAGTTGAACTGTCAGTCCGTTTGTCCGTCCGTCTGTCCGTCCGTCTGTGTGTCCGTCCAAAAACTTTAACGTTGGTCATAACTTTTGCAATATTGAAGATAGCAACTTGATATTTGGCATGCATGTGTATCTCATGAAGCTGCACNTTTTTTTTTTTTTTTTTTAAATTTTGTTTTCAAAGCGGCACAGAAGGGGGCATAGTGTTTCTGACAAACACCTCTCTTGTTATTAACTTATATAGTAAATACTGATTGTTTTAAAGCTATTGAACAGAAATTTTTATTCTTTACAATTTTTTGTCTTAATGTTTAATATATGGGTGTTCTTGTGAAGCGCAATAGAATATGTTAATATTTTTTGCAATATATAAATACTCCGTATTTGTATTTATCTGGTCTGTAACTGCAACATTCTTCAGATGTGTGGGCTACATGTTTAGGTCAAAGGTCAATGGGCATGATACAGGTTGTTCAGATTTAAACCTTATTATTCTGCCAGTAATTTTTAGCTCGGCTGTTTTCGAAGAAAACCCGAGGTATTGTCATAGCCAGCTCGTCCGCCTTTGCAGCGTCCGAAAACTTTGATGTAGGCCTTAACTTTTGCAATATTGAAGATAGCAACTTGATATTTGGCATGCATGTGTATCTCATGGAGCTGCACGTTTTGAGTGGTGAAAGGTCAAGGTCATCCTTCAAGGTCAAATATCNTGCTCTTGTTTATTTATAATAATAATCACTGTGTGTAGACTGCTTGTTGCATGCAAGAAATGTGTGCCTTTCTCAAGAACAATGTCACACAGATCAAATTTAGGATTTTTTTTTAAAACCTGCCACAAATGGTAACCCACTGACGACAGCCTGTAAGTTAACCTGCAAAACTTTTGTCCCTACCTGAAATGTCAGATCATACTTATAGGTGAAAGGTCAAATGTAAGTATGACTGTTTTAATGAAGTTGTAAAAAGTTCTTCGAGGAGTGTTAAAAGAAAGGATAAGATAATTGCAAGCATTCTTTACAATGGGCTAAACATTTTGCCATCAGGCATCTAGTTCATTCATTATATTAGTCTTGTAAAATCTCAGCAACAAAAAATCTGAAAAATCCATGGGAAAATTTCATCAAAGGTTACTACCATGGCTTTCTTTTTTATCATTTTATGAAGGGTTATATTTGTTTGTGTTTTTTCATTAAACCAAAATAAATGTGTCATATGATCTGACAAGAATTTCTCTCCTGAGTTTCATTATTCCTATATAAGAACCATATTAGCCAATGTTTCTTAACTGTATGTCTCTAAGGTCTCCATGCAAGTCATGCTTGTATATCAACAGGGCTACTGGTGGAATGGCAAGGCGCTGCAAGCCCTTAACAACCTGGATGCGAGCTTCGACGTGTACATGAGCGGATATGAACAGGTCCCCATTGATGACAAGATCACGTTCCTTATGGAGGCAGTTCAGACATTGAAACTGCTGTCAAGTACGAACTGGTTTGTTTTGTACGTTGTGGTAAACATAGTGTGCCAGTCCGTCCATCTGTTCTGGAAACAGGATCCAGCGATTTCTCAATAAGTTGAAAACACTTATATAAAACTTTGTATACTTAGTAAAGCCAAAGTATGGCATTTTTTTCACTAGAGGTCATAGAAAAGGTCACTGTTTGTTTCATGCAATGCTGCATGCAAGAACAATTATTTAACCAATTCACCATAATTATTATCCCGCGCCGAAGGCGGAGGAATATAGAATTGTCGTTGTCCGTCTGTCCGTACATCTCTTACAAACTTATTAGGTCTATATCTCAGAATCTATATAAGATTTCATCATGAAACATGAAACTTCATGGGTGTATAGATACACTTTCTTAAATAAAAGTTATTGCCCTTTGTTTCTTTTAGCTCTGCACCCATCCATAAAATAAACAAATATTTTTTGGGGTATATCAATTAAAAAAATTTGCTTGTTTCATTTGAATTAATTGATGCTTTATTTTGACAAAAGCTCATACCACATTCATGAATAAGAATGACAATATTATGATGAATTAAAAATATTAATATTCCCAATAAGCAACTTCCATGCACGTGTAGTTTTTGTTGAATTCCTTCTTCGGTTATTTGTGTATATCCTCATTGACTGTTATATGCTTTTGGGTTATATCCTATGACATGCCTTGTTGTAATAATCTTGTTGTAATAATCTCTTACGTTATTAGACATATTACTGTTTGAAAAGTGATATTGATCAAGCTGTTAGACATCTTAAGTTCTAAGTCATGTTATATCCTAAATCATGGCTGTAAAACAACAAAAAAGGGTCACTTTAAACAGACACTTTATTTGGCTCTATGTACATTAAAAGATAGGCACTGATGCAACTTGTATCATTTGCATTCTTATACTTTTTTGCTGATTTGCTGTAAATTTTCATGGTTATATAATAACTTGTTTATGCACATGTATTCAACTGAACAATACATCTTAAAATGCAGACTTTTTATCCAAATGGGAATATATTCAAAGGTCAAATTCTACTAATGAAAGATGATATAGATTAGTCATGCAATTTTACATTTATAAAATATTAATATATATTCTACAGAGGCCCTCCTGGCAGAGTGCTATAAGCAGCTGAGAGTTGTTGATAAAGAACTGTGGTCATTTTCACTAATGGGCCACTGTAAAAAATATTCATTTCTGAGATAAAACATAAAATTAAAATAATAATAAACTACTGAAACTAATAAATACACTACAACTCTGTTATATCGCGTTCGGTTATTTCGCAATGTCCAATATATCACGAGTTGGCGGTGGACCCCAATTGTTTTCATGCACTTCAATTTTCTGTATAATCCAACATTCATAACTAAATCCAGTTTGTTCCAGATTTGTGGCTCACTTCATTGTGCATCACGCTTGTGAAATGCGACAAACAATAACCCCACTTGCCCTACATCAAAGATTAACAGTTTTATGTCGTTGCCCATGTCACCTTTGACAACGTTCTCTATTGAATTTACTTTTAACTTATTCTTGCTAATTGTATCAGCCAATCAGCGCTATGGCCGCCGCATACATGCCGTCTCCACGTGAAGGTGTATACAATACATGTAACTGTAAATGTAACAGATCAATACAAAGCTATCTCCACAACTGAAGCCCTGTAGATACAGCGTAAACGGCTTGTTTTTAATAAAGAAAAAAAGTTTCCACATTAAAAAAATGAACGAAGATTTTTTTAAACCGAAAGTAAAGATCTTAGAGTTAGTGGTCTCCTCTGCGATGTCCACGCTTTTCCCAAGGAAGAAGAATGTGATTTTGTACATGAAGTTTAATTTTCGCATGCTTTTGATAAATACAAAGGATTTACACGAAATACACGAGAAATGTTTATTTGTGACAAGAGTTTGTTAACTTTAAGTGAACAAAAAAACCTGTCAATGATTTTTACAAATTTTAGAATACGCATTTGAAAATACTTATATTGAATTATACACATTTGTTATACCAATGTATTACATGTGGATATAACACATTATGCAATAAGGTAGATAAATAACATGATTGCCAAACTATGCTAATGCATACATATGTATGCATGAATGACCTGAAAAGTTATACCGCGATCCAGATATATCATGATCGTCATGCGTACATCCTGCGAACTGCGATATAACAGGGTTGCAGTGTATCATCTGCACACAGAGAATATATGAGCCATGCTCTAAGAAAACGGTGCTTAATGCATGTGCTTTAAGTGTTGTCCCAGATTAGCATGTGCAGTCCACACAGGCTAATCTGGGATTAGCCTGTGCTAATCTGGGAGGACACTTTATGCACATGAATTAAACCCCATTTTCCCAGAGGAGGCTCAAATTCTATTTGTTTCACAGAGGCCTCTCTGGCAGAGCGCTATAGGCAGCTGAAAGTGGTTGATACAGAACTGTGGCCACAAGTGTTGGGCAGGCTGAGTGGGAAGGCAGACTGGAAGACCATGGCCTTCCTGATACTGGGAACCAACATGGAGAACAAGCAGAGATATGGACAGTATGTTACAGGTAAGTCTTTTTAGCCTAATTCTGGGAAAACAGGGCTTAATGCATGTGCCTTAAGTGTCATCGCAGTATAGTCTGTGCAGTCTGCACAGGCTTATCTTTTTTTCCACAGAAAAGTGATGTTTTATATTACCAAACATGAAATGCTCCTTTGAGTTTATTGGCATGAATGGAAAATTAATTTAGTTCATTTTTCTGTTATTTGCATCTTACAAATATCCATAAATCTTATTAGTTAAAATTTATACACTTTTGATTTTGAATGATTAAACTATGGTACTGTTGAACTCTTTCCCGCTCAGAAGCAAAGTGAAAAGGGCTATATGAAAGCAGCATTAAACCTGAACAGCCTGCAGGTTAATAACTCACAGTCTGTTAAGGTTTCATGCTGTTTGCTGCTCATCAGTATCTAAGGGTTGGAAATGAATCCTTTAAAACTTGAATCTATGAAGAACAGTCTGTAATTGAATTTGATTTTTGGAGGAACTCCAAACTGGTCAAAATGCATATCTGAGCGGTGAAGGATTAATGACTGGTTTATTGTTTCCTAATAGTCTATGAGATGCCCAACATCTGCTCAGGTGTTGCCGGGCAACACTCCACTGCCGATGTCAAGGCCAGCACAGTGTTTGAATTCCTGAGAAAATGTGATAGTCTGAAGTCAACTGTGTACTGGTTGGATGCCACCCTGTTTGCTGTCTGCCATTACGGCAAACCGGTTGCCATGAAAAGTTTGTGTGTGGATGATGCAGATACTATTCTTCACGCTGTTGTTCGATTTGCATTGACCACTGGTGAGTGAATTGTGTTCTTCACATTTAGAATTTCGAAGAAATAGAACTTTTTTGATCAGCTTTCCTTGATAGAAAAATATGGTATTAATGTTCTTTAATTTCAGCTTTATTGTTTTGTAATTTTTCAGATAATTATGATTGTGGTTCGGTACATGATTTTAATTATTTACATGAAAATGTAAATAATTAATATGAGCCTTCCTTTTGGTGAAACCGGGTTTAAGGCATAAGCATAAAGTAAAGTCCCAGAGAAGCCTGTGCAGTCTGCACAGGCTAATCAGGGAAGACCCTTTCCGCATTTATTGTTTTTTTTTCATTTATAGATCTCAGTCTCATCTGTGCAAAAATCCATTTTAGGCGCAAAGTGTCGTCCCTGATTAGCCTGTGCGTACTGAACAGGCTTATCTGGGACGACACAACACACATGCATTAAACCCCATTTTCACAGAGAGAGGCTTTCCTATAACCAAGTGCTAATATTTAGGCACAGAACTTAATAAAGACCAATTAATTCGAATTTTCAAAAAAATGTCCCCTTTATTTATTTCACAGAGAGGCTGTCACTCCTGCAGGAGATTCTCACTATGACCATCCAGACTGATGAAAGGAACGGTCTGGGGGACACCGTGTTTCACACTGTCACCAAGTTTCGCCCTGTGCCCGACCCTCAGGTGTTGAAGAAGGTCTCAGAGCTTCTCCTGAAGAAAGGCCTCAAGTAAGATGGTGTTATGAATGGTCAGAGCCGCGTTCTGGGAAAACTGGGCTTAATGCATGTGCATAAAGCGTCTTCCCAGATTAGCCTTTGCAGTTCACACAGGCGAATCAGGGACGACACTTTACCTTTATTGAATTTTTCGTTTAAAGGAGGTCTCTTCTAAATAAAAATCAAGTATAGGTGGAAATTGTTGTCCTCAATTAGCCTATGCATACTGCACAGGCTAATCTGGGATGACACTTTATGCACATGCATTTGGCCCAGTTTTCTCAGAATAAGGATTATTATTCCCCGCCAAAGGTGGAGGGATATTGTTTTGGCGTTGTCCGCCCGTCCTTCCGACCGTCCGTCCGCCTGGCACTTTTTTGTCCAGAGCCATATCTTGGAAGTGCTTTGGCGGATTTCATTGAAACTTGGTATGAGTATATATACGGATAAGAGGATGATGCACGCCAAATGGCATTGTACACCATCTGTTAAAGCGGGCCGAGTTGATGTTGGTATATTTTCCCATTTTTGTTATGTGTCGCACAAAAGTGATTATGCGTCAAAATGTGATGGTATTTATGTCAGATGTGCAAAACATTTGGTAAAAATCGGTCAAGAATTGCCCAAATTCAGTACAAAGAAAGGGCTTTTCAATTTCTGTCCATGGACAGAAATGATCTAAATTTAAACACGCGTGGGTCACATGTAAAACCACATGACCATTGCATCATTGTTTAACACGCCATTTGCCATCGAGAAACCGTGTTATTTAGTAGTTCTTCTTTGTTTTGAAAAGCGCGGAAGNCATCTTCAAATTAACAGAGCATCGTCGGGGGCATGTGTCATCCTTCGGAGACAGCTCTTTTTTTTAATAGTTTGTTTGTCTTTTTGATAATTATTTTCTAAAGAATGACATAATTGACTGGGCTCAATATAAACAGAAATTGTACTTTCAAGAGTTTGCTAGTGGCTTTTCAATTAGCTCTAAAAAAAGGAAAAAATATTTCTCCCAAAATATAAATACTTATTATATTTTAGCTAATGACAACCTGCTGACATCAATGCGTAATTGAGATCTTTAGTTATGTTAAATGAAAGTTTTGTAGAGCAGAACATTTAAATGGGCCATGAATTATGCATATAAATTGCTGTTGAGAAAAGCAACAACAGTAAAGCTGTATTGGTAATGTGATTGGAATTCAGATAGGTTAGTTTTGTATAAGACATACAAGGGCAGTTTCTATTCGCACTCCATGTGGACATGGTGAATTTCAGCTGCTAATTAATTACAGTGCCAGTAGAGAAAAGATGTTTCATGGATGGCAAATGCTGTTATATTATGACACTTGATTTTAAACCGGTAGTGGTATTCTTTGTCAAACTAGATAGTATGAATGCGATGACGGCATGAACATCTAGATATATATATATTATATTATATGTGTCCTTGCTTTTTGAATTGAAACTCAAGAGGACTGTTTCCAGATGGGCAATCATGAGATTGCGGTGCTCTTTGGAAACAGAGCAGAGTGCTTCCTCAAGCTAGGTTCTTACCAACAAGCACATGATGATGCCATGCAGAGTGTCTCCATTGATGGACACTGGTATAAGGTATGTAAAGTGCCCATGGTGAGCTATTGTGGTCAGTCTTTGTATGACATCATGCATTGTAAACTTTCAGCTTGTCGCCTTTCTATAGATCACAGTGTTCGTCCAATCTTGATGAAACTTGGTCAGCCAACCACACACAGCTAAACCCTGTGCTTTAGAAAAATCCTGGAAAAGGTTTGAATGTGTATCTTTACAATATTATTTTCAATTTTGAATTATGGTCGAGTGGGGACAATAACTATGTCAACAGGTGTATTAAAATAAGAAACATTAATACCAATCTTGAAGTCGAATTGATGATTCTATCTTGATGAAACTTGGTCAGTCTATCACAGTCCCTACATGTAGGCGAAGTTAAAAACTGGGTCAAGTGGGTTGAAAAGCTAAATCACTAGGTAAACAAGTATTTAATGGATCAAAATCAAACCATATTCGATGATAAAGGGCTTTTAGAAGAAGTGCAGGGTAAAAGTACCATACATTTTTCTTCATTATGCCCCAGTTACAAAGTAAACAGGAGTACACTAGAATCACCATGGATGTCCATCCGTCTGTCTATCTGTCTAACTTACTTTCTGTAGACAAAAACTTGTCAGAATGATTTGTCACACTTTAAAAATTACAAACATTATGATCCTTTATTCTATATTTTCATGATGATCAAAACACACTATTAGCAAAATAACACGTAGGAAACCACTAGGTACACAGGTGTTATATTTGGTTTGATGGAAGACTTTGAGAGGAAATGTGTAGTACAAGAACCACAACTCTTTCTTCTTCAATGGGGTCGAAAAGACTCTTTGGTCACATTTGGAACTTACGGTGACAGCATTTGTTAATTCAATCGTGATGATTCTATGTCAGAGTGTGTATGTTTGACAATATCTCGGTCAAGTACATATCTGGGTCTAGTTGGGTAAAACAATAGGTAAAATCCTTGAAAACCTTGTTTCATCTCAAGAAGCCACATTTATGACTCAATCTTGATGAAACTGGTCAGAATCTTTATATTGACAATATCTTGATCAAGTTCGAATCTGGGTCAAGTGGGGTAAGAAACTAGATCACTGGGTCAAATCTTAGAAAAACGCTTAGCTTAAAATCATGTGCTTGCCAAACATATCTTCATTTAAAATGATAGGGAATATTTTCAGGTTTAATGCCTTAGAAGGTAAATCCTTATGACCTCACATATCCATGACAACCTAATTAGAACTGTGAAACTGTGTTTCCAATTTTGCAGGCCCATATCCGTGTTGGCAAAGCCTTGAAAGGCTTGAAAGACTTCATGATGTCAGTGCAAGCGTACTGTAATGCTTACTTGTGCGGCATCACAGAAGACAAGGTCAAGGTTGAAATCCTGGTTGAGATTGCACCTTTGCTTCAAACGCTGAGTAAGCATTTAGTGGTTTTTTGAAATCCGTAATGGTGTTGTTGGCATATTATATATGAGCTGGGCTCTTTGAAAATGGGGCTGAATGCTTGTATGTAAAGTGTCTCCTGAGAAAGCCTATGCAGTCTGCACATGCTTATCAGGGACCACTTTTTCTGCTTTCATGGCATTTTTCGTTTAAAGAAAATATCTTTTAATTGAGACTAGGTCTAGGCGGAATGTGTCATCCCTGATAAGACTGTGTAGATTGCACAGGCTAATCTGGGACGACCCTTTTCGCACATGCATTACACCACGTTTTCCCAGAGAAATGCCCATATATGCAATAAGAAGTACCTTTAGGCTCTTAAAAGATGTTTTGTTTAGTTTCTTATCTTAAAAGCACTGATTAAAGCCTCACCTAGCCAGAGTGTCTTGTTCAAGAGTTCCTTGAGACAGACTGGTACCTTTTAAAGTTTAAATGTACAAAAATGGCTCTATTTAACACACATGTTAGGCAATCGTTAGCTTTCATAATTACCATAAATACTATTGAAAAAGAGAGCAGGAAGAAAACACTCCTATATATTTACAATATTTTATGTGATCTGTCATTGCACTTTATCATTCCTCATGCGCTGTAAACTTGTATCTCATTACTACTTTAGTGGCCAAATTGTGTGCGCTATTTTGATGAAATTTGGTCAAAATGTTGTTCTTGACGGTATGTCCAAACTAGGGTCAAGTGGGATCAAAACTATATCACAAGGTAAAAACTTGGACAAAATTTGTGACCACTCTATAAAATCCACTTTCAAACTTAATCTTGATGAAGATTTGTCAGAATTTTCATAATGACAATATTTAGGGTAACTTCTTTGTACGGGTAAATTAGGGTAATAACAATAGGTCACAATATCAAGTCTTACCAAAACCTTATAAACTCTAAAAGCAACATTTGTGACCAAATTACAAATTTTCTTGGCCATATATCGGCAAAGTTTAAAATAAGGTAATGTTAAGTCAAATCTAACCTCTTTATAAGTCCCCCAGTCTATACTGGGGGAAATATTGTTTTTGCCCTGTCTGTTGGTTTGTTTGTTGGTTTGTTTGTTGGTTTGTTTGCGTCAAACTTTAACATTGGCCATAACTTTTGCAATATTGAAGACTTCATATTTGGCATGCATGTGTATCTCATGGAGCTGCATATTTTGAGTGGTGAAAGGTCAAGGTCATCCTTCAAGGTAAAAGGTCAAATATATGGGTCAAAAGAAGACATAGAGTTTCACAAACACATCTTGTTTTTTCTTAAATGATAAGATTTTCACAAAAGACATAATCCTCTCAGACACATTTTGTGAGCTTTTTCATTAATTTCTATTTTGCAATGATCAGATTTCCATGGAAGACTGGATAAGATCCCCATAGAGGATGGCCACATCTGGGCTCAGGCCTGCTACCAATGGCTGTCAAAGAATGACTGGGACACTGCGTCTGCTGCCTTCCACCAGTATGAACAGTCCAAGCGCAAGCAGCCACACCTGCCTTTAACCTTAAAGCCTTTCTGCGCTATCAGTAAACTCAAGGTAATACTCTTGTCCAATGTAAACCTCAAGGACATGTTAATATTGTTTGGTAAATTTGTATAGTTGTCCTCTGCTAAGTTTGTTTAAATTATGCACCTGTATTCAAAAGAAGCCACAAACCAGGGGTTTTAAGTTTTAAACATGAAAGCTACAGTTTATCAGGTGAGCGGCCATCCTCAGGGTTCTCCTGTTATAATTAAAAAAAATGTGTCCCCTGGGCATGGGGCAATCAGTAGTTTAAATTGTAAATAATGAAATGTATGTTAAGTACTGCTATGCACATACATACTATTGATAACGGTACTTATGTTTTGTATCATTGTCTTTAAAGTGTTTAATTTTTATGGGTGTGAGTTTGAGTTTCATTAGGACCATGTATTGAAAATATGAATTTGGTCATTGATTCTGATTGTTATTAACAATACTTAATATATTATTTTTACGAAACAAGAAGTGTAAAAAGTGGGAATATGCATTGTTTTCTGGAATCTGTTTTTTTCTTGGAAATTCTATCAATATGCCCTATAATAGCAAGCCTGTTAACTCTTTCCCGTTCAGAATCAAAGTGAAAATGGCTATATGCATCCAGCACAAAACCAGAACAGCATGCGAGTGACTTGCAGACTGTTCAGGTTTTATGTTTTTAGCTCAACTGGCCAGAGGCCAGCGGGCTGGCCAGAGGCCAGCGGGGCTTATGTCATGGTCCTGTGTCCGTCGTGCGTGCGTTAACTTTTTCTTTAAACATCTTCTTCTCCAAAACTACAAGTCCAATTCTGATAAAACTTCCCACAAATGTTCCTGGGATGAACTTCTTTCAAATGTGTTCAAAATATGCCCCTGGGGTCAAATTTGACCCGCCCCGGGGGTCAATAAATTGAACATATGCTTATATAATGCCTATTTTGTGCAAACTTTAAAAATCTTCTTGTCCATAACCGTAGGGCCTAGGGCATCCAAATTCGGTATGTAGTGACATCGAATAGTTCTCTACTTAGTTTGTTCAAATTATGCTCCTGGGGTCAAATTTGACCCTGCCTCGGGGGTCACAAAAATGAACACGCTTAAATAAGGCCTATTTTGTGCAAACTTTAAAAATCTTTTTGTCCATAACCGTATGGCATAGGGCTACCAAATTTGGTATGTAGTGACATCTAATAGTCCTCTACCAAGTTTGTTCAAATTAAGCCCCTGGGATCAAATTTGACCGTTTTCCAGGGGTCACAAAATTGAACATATGCTGATATTGGGCCTATTTTGTGCAAACTTTAAAAATCTTCTTGTCCATAACCATTGGGCCTATTTCTACCAAATTTGGTATGTATTAAAATCTTAAAGTTCTCTACCAAGTTTTTTCAAATTATGCCCCTGGGGTCAAATTTGACCCTGCCCNAACATGTGTCCTTGAATTTTAATGTCCCCCCAGTCTCTACTGGGGGACATATTGTTTTTGCACTGTCTGTTAGTTGGTGTGTTTGCACAAACTTTAACATTGACCATAACTTTTGCAATATTGAAGATAGGAACTTGATATTTGGCATGCATGTGTATCTCATTGAGTTGCACATTTTGAGTGGTGAAAGGTCAAGATCATCCTTCAGGGTCAAAGGTCAAATATATGGGTCAAAATCATAACTTTTGGAATATTGAAGATAGCAACTTGATATGTGGCATGCATGTGTATCTCATCGAGCTGCACATTTTGTATTGTGAAAGGTCAAGGTCATCCTTCAAGGTCAAAGGTCAAATATATTGGTCAAAACTGCTTAAAAGGGGACATAGTGTTTCACAAACACATCTTGTTGCTATTTGAATTGAAACTCAAGATGCATGTTCCAGTTGGGCAGTCATGATATTGCGGTTCTGTATGGAAACAGAGCAGAGTGCTTTCTCAAGCTTGGCTTCTACCAACAAGCATACGATGATGCCATGCAGAGTGTCTCCATTGATGGACACTGGTACAAGGTACGTGAAGTGTTCATGTTGAGCTATTGCGGTCAGCCTACCTATGTCAGGCATAAAGTGTTTTCAACTTTTAGCTGTCAACCTTCTAGAGGCCATAGTGTTTGTCCAATTATGTATCATAAGAGGACATTGAGATGTCTGTTTTTCAATAAATACATTAATCTTAGCTGTTTTCCCCAACTTTGAAGGTCAATATCACCCTTTTGTGTTTATAGTTACAGAATTTTAGTAGTTTTCTTTTTGACTGAAAACACCAACGATGTTATTTGTAACTGAATAATAATGAAAAAGATAAAGGCATTTGAAGGCCGATGTTTGGAATCACAACTTACCCAAGCCATTTACGGCGTTTCTAAAAATAAGTTTGGAAATTCAAGCGCAGCATGCGTAGATAGTTCGGACTTCCGCAAACAATAATCGCCGAGGTTAATTGGTGCATTATGCAAATCGTTCGTGATTATTCGTACTATTTAACCACTGAAACACACGTTTTTCTTTGTTCTTTTTTGCACTTGCCCGATCGGACAACTAGATTATAAAAAAACTTGCCCGGACCCAACTTTTACTTGCCAGAGGCAATCGGACAACCGTTAATGTTGAGCCCTGCTATAGATAACCATGACAACCTTATTAAAAACTGTAAAACTGTGTTTCCAATTTTGCAGGCCCATATCCGTGTTGGCAAAGCCTTAAAAGGCTTGAAAGACTTTATGATGTCAGTGCAAGCGTTCTGTAATGCTTACTCATGCTCCATCTCTGAAGACAAGGTCAAGGTTGAAATCCTGGTCGAGATTGCACCTTTGCTTCAAACGCTGAGTAAGCATTTAGTGTTTTTTTGAAAGCTGTAATGTTGTCTGCATATTATATATGAGCTGGGCTGTTTGAAAATGGGGCTGAATGCTTGTATGTAAAGTGTTGGCCCAGATTAGCCTGTGCAGTCTGCACATGCTAATTAGGGACGACACTTTCCGCTTTCATGGAATTTTTCGTTTAAAGAAAGTCACGAAAATCCAGTCTAGGCGGAAAGTGTCATCCCTGATTAGCCTGTGCAGACTTCACAAACTAATCTGGGACGACGCTTTACGCACATGCATTTAGCCCCGTTTTCCCTGAGCGAGACCCATACATTGATTAAGAAGAACCTTCAGGCTCAATAAAAATGTTATGTTTTGTTTCTTATCTTAAAATTACTGATAAACGCCTCATCAAGCCAGAGCGTCTTATTCAAGTATTTCTTGAAACAGTCTGGTTCCATAAAATGTAAAAAATAACTCAATTAAAGTGGCATGTTTGCCAACCGTTAGCTTTCATACCCGGTAATTATCATAAATACTACCCAAAGAGAGAGCAACTTTTATCTCATTACTTCTGTAGAGGCCACATTTGTTGCCCTTTCTTGATCAATGATGAAACTTGGTCAAAATGTTTATCTTGACAGTATCTGGGCCAAGTCAAGTGGGATCAAAAACAAGGTCACAAGGTCAAATGGTAGACCAAATTTGTTGCCACTCTTAAAACTTCATATTTAGGACTTTATCTTGATGACAATTTTTAAAATGTTTATCATCACAATATCTTGGCAAAGTTTAAATCTGGATTAATTGGGGTAAAAACAAAAAGGGTCACCAGATCAAACTATAGAAAAACCTTATCAACTTATTTAATGTTTCATTTGTGATCTAATTACAATGAAACTTAGTCTGAATGTTATTTCTTACCTAGGCCAAGTTTGAAATTTTGTCATGTAAAGTCAAAAAATTAATTGCTCAAGGTCAAATAATTGACAATTGTTGTATAATGTGATCTGCTTAGAGCCATCATGGTTCTCTTCTTTTTTTATTTAATGATCAGATTGTCACTGAAGACATAATCCTCTCAGACACATGATTGGAGTTATTTCATTAATTTCCATATTTTAATGATCAGATTTCCATGGAAGACTTGATAAGATCCCCATAGATGATTGCCACATCTGGGCTCAAGCTTGCTACCAATGGCTGTCAAAGAATGACTGGGACACTGCGTATGCTGCCTTCCACCAGTATATACAGTCCAAGCGCAAGCAGCCTCACCTGGCACTCACCTTGAAGCCATTCTGCGCTATCAGTAAACTCAAGGTAATACCCTTTTTCGATGTCAACCTTAAAGAAATGCTAAGTTTGTTGAAATAATGCACCTGTGGTCAAAAGTAGCCACAAACCAGGGGTTTCAAGTTTTATACATGAAAGCTACAGTTTATCAGGTGAGCGGCCATCCTCAGGGTTCTCCTGTTATAATTAAAATAAATGTGTCTGCTGGGCATGGGGCAATCAATAGTTTAAATTGTAAATAATTAAATGTACGTTAAGTACTGGTATGCACATACATACTATTGATAACGGTACTTATGTTTTGTATCATTGTCTTTAAAGTGTTCAATTTTTATGGGTGCGAGTTTGAGTTTTAGTAGGACCGTGTATTGAAAATATGTATTTGGTCATTGATTCTGATTGTTATTAACAATACTTTATATATTATTTTTACGAAACAAGAAGTGTAAAAAGTGGGAATATGCATTGTTTTCTGGAATCTGTTTTTTTTCTTGGAAATTCTATCAATATGCCCTATAATAGCAAGCCTGTTAACTCTTTCTCGTTCAGAATCAAAGTGAAAATGGCTATATGCAACCAGCTCAAAACCAGAAGAGCATGAGAGTGACTCGAAGTCTGTTAAGGTTTTATGCAGTTTTGCTGCTCATCAGTATCTTAGGGTTGTAAATGAAGCCATTAAAACTTGAATCTAGTAAGAAAGGTCGTTTATTTAATTTTACAAATGTGTCAAAGTGTGTATCTGAGTGGTAAATGGTTTACGCGTTCACAGGTGCATGCCTGGTGCCTGGACCTGATGCAGTACTTCCTGGACTGTGGGGCTGACAAGAAGACCATCTCCCTTGACGACGGAGACACTTACCTGCATGCTGTGGTCAAAATCACACTTGTTGTTGGTACGATAGATAGAGGATATTTGTTGAGATCGGTGGAATATCGATTTTATTTCACGAGTGATCATAGAAAATCATGCCTAGGTCACGGGGTCACTTAGTTTGAATTTGACACAAGGGGGATAACTACGAACAATCAGTAACAATGCACATTTTGAGTTGTCTCCCTTTATTAACATTTAACCATGAAGTTTATAAAAACATTGTGTTGCCAGATTGTTTACATTAATAACACTCTGTTGAAAAATCATTAATTTTACCATGCTGTTGTTTATACTGCAGCAAATTGATTTCATGAATAGATGTTTCACATTTAAAAAGCTGTTAAAATAAGCTTTGATAGACTAGCAGTTAATTTTATTTTTTGGTTTTATAGAAAAAGGATATACATGGTAATATTTTGATAGAAACAATAGAAATAGTTGTTTAATGCTATATATGAAAAGTAAAGTATTGTGTAAAATACTTAATTAACTATACAGTGTAAATAAAAGTAAATTGACCGAATCACGTTACCTTTTCTTATTTTGTGTAGACAACATGCAAAATATTCTGTGTCAATGCGGCATGTAGGGTTATTCGTCACGTCTGTGACAAAGCTCTAGTTTGCATTGTAAAAGAGTTTAACTGGAGAATTTCGCTGGAATTATGACGTCATTTCGTTCAAAAAATGACGTCATTTCACAGTAAAACAGTGAAAAATATTGATATATTCCACTGTTATTTTTCACTGTTTGAAACCGTGAAGTACCAGTTTTATTTCACTGATATTTTTATCTATAAACCACCGAAAAGCATATAATAAAAACATTTTATGTTATTGTATATAGTGATATATTGGAAAATATCAGTGAGATAAATTTTAATATAATTTTCAATGTGGTGGAATGCTTTGACTTTAATGTAAAATTGTAATTTATTTTCTTTTGGCATGATGGCTTACCATAATCACAGGAATAGGCGACACTATTTACAATTTCTCTATCTATTGATCTTTAAAGTATTGACAAAAATTCTCATTGCATTTCATGTTGTAGTCCTTTCTTTGTGTACAGTAATGACATTCTTAGCGTGTGGTCAAGAACAAAAGCTAACCTACACCACTTGTAAACGTTATTTCTTATAACATCTAGTACACATTTATGAAAAATGTTGTTGTTTTAAGAGAAGTTATACAGTTTTGGTAACATCTCAATGTATTTAATCCTTTAAAAATTAGTTTCAAATATGAATTCCATATTAAGGCAAGTCAACAGAGTTTCTGAAGTACTTTTTGAATCGTTTCTGTCGCCCGGGTTACCCTGACCAGCACATGCCTGACCAGAGTGGTAACACAGTGCTTCATACAGCAACACTGCAGAGGAATGTGGACAAGAAGAAGAGGTAAATATATTGGGTTTATTTATACCTATTTATTTTAGCTTGATTGCATTTAGAATACTACTTATATGAAATACACTCGAGTCCATTTACTTGGTGTCTTTGGTGGAGATCTAAAGAACACTCCCACAGTGGGGATCGAACATGTGACCTCCCAGTCGCTAGGCGGACACCATATCCATTACACCTACGCAGTGTCAGAGGGTGTAAATTGATATGAAATAATGCTAGTTTATAATATTACAGATTAATGTAAAAAAGATAGAACCGAATGAGTGGGATAGTTTTGCGGATCATGTTCATTGTGTTTGTTGAGCTATTGAAATATCCGTTATTGTTATTCTGTGTAAATTATTGAGTCATTATTACCTGATTTGAAAAATGGGTTATAACATTTAATATTTCTGAATAAGCAATGCTAGGAATTAAGCCATGTTTGTAACAAAGTTTAAGTAACTACCATTTGATACTTTATCTGATATTTCATCACCAAAATTTTTACCACATTCGTCACATCAGCACCTCCAATATATACATTTGTTAGACAAGAGGTGATAGAGATGCTGTTGAAGACGATAGTGGACGCCAGCGTACTTAACCAGTCTGGTAAGGTGGCGCTGGATTACCTCCCCTCTGGAGAATCTCAGAGCAGGGAGTTACTACGCATGGCCATGTTCAACAAAGGTAACAGGCATACCCTTTGGATTAATTTACAACTTAGAATAAAGTAAACCAGTTAATTGCAGTTAATTTAATGAATGAAATTTACGTTAAGTACTGCTATACATATGCAAACTATTGGTAATGGTACCTTAGTTTAGTACCATTGTTTTTGAATTGTAAAATTGTTAGGCCATGTTCAATAAAGGTAACACTCAAACGCTTTGAATTAATTTACAGCTAGTCTAGAATAAAGTAAACCAGTAAAAGGAAAAGAATTAACAAAGAAATGTAGAAAATGTTGCTTTCTCTCTGGATTGAAAGTGTTTTTTTTTATCATAGTTATCTACTTATGTTCTCTGGAGAAAAACAACACTGCAATAAGTGTTAACAATTTTTTTTAATCTCCTGTATTTAAGCTGCCTTTAATGGCTTGACCGAAATACTGTCAAAGATATTTTTTTATTTCTTAAAGTCAATATTTCCCAAGCAGTAATCAACTGCTTCTCATTAAATGAGCGGCATCATGCAAAATTCGGTCTTATACCATATAAGGCCGGCGTATCTCTAGACCAGCCTATTGGATGCGCCAGTCTGGTCAACAGTAACCCTGAGTCGCGTTATGAGAAAACTTGACAAAATGCACGTGCGTTAAGTGTTTTCCCAGATTAGCCTGTGCAGTCTGCACTGGCTAATCCGTGACAATACTTTCGGCCTAAACTGGATTTTCGCTAAGAAAAGACATCATTCAAACGAAAAATTCCATAAAAGCGGAAATTGTCGTCCCTGATTAGCCTGTGAGGACTACACAGGCAAATCTGGGATGACAATTTAGGCACAAGCATTATGCCCAGTTTTCTCAGAACACGACACACCCTGTCCTCCATTAAGTCACTCAAGTTTTCATGGTTTCATTAGCGGACAGAGTAGCGTCCGACCAGACTGCGCTGAAGCACAGGCTGGTCTGGACATACGCTGGCAGCATATGCCATAAGATTCATGTTTGCATGACCAGGCTAAAACATAATAATTATGTGTTAAAAAGGGAAAATTGCAAGCACTGATGGAGACAACGAAGAAAGCAAGGGAAGTACCAACGCATCAAAGTCTGTCGAGGAGAGACAACCCAAACAGAAATCCCGTCGCAAGGACCCCTGTGATCTCTGTGAAAGTCTGTATCAACAGGCTGCTGCTATAGTACGTGTCAGTCTTTTCAACAATTAAGTTGTAGCAAGTGGTGATAAATTTTTAGATTATGTCCATGCAAGTAGTTAATATTTGAAATGTTATTCTTTATATAATTATACCAAAGACCATTAAGTGAGTGATTCATTATCATTTAGATCTAAATATAATTATACAAACTACAATTAAATGTGCGATTCATTTACATGTAGATCTTTTATAATTATAGAAACTACAATTAAATGCGTGATTCATTAACATGTAGATCTTAATATAATTATACAAACTACAATTAAATGCGTAATTCATGAACATGTAGATCTCAATATAATTATACAAACTACAATTTAATTTGTGATTTATTAACATGTAAATCTATATATAATTGTACAAAAGACCATTAAATGTGTGATTTATTAACATGTAGATTAAATTATTATATATAATTATACAAAAGAGCATTACATGTCTTTGACAGGTTTGTCCCATAAACACTATGTTCAGTTACCAGTTATTCATTAAAAAAGGTCTTAAATTTATCTAATATGATGTTACTACTAACCATTCTGCAGGCCCTTATTCACAAACGTTTTAAGTCTAAATTATAGACTCAGACTTCTATTTCCCGAATTTAAAAATCAATTTTCTAGAGATATTAAAGCATGTTAAATGAATGAAAAGTGATCTTTGTGTAGTTCTCTTTACATTGAATGTGATTGTTTTATGATACAAATTATGGATAAAACAATATTTCAATTCTTTTCTTAAGTTTGAGTCTATAATTAAGACTTAAAACGTTTGTGAATACGGGCCCTTTTGTTTTCACGCAGCTTCAGGAAGAGAATGTGATTGAAGGCTTTGACAAACTGACCCAGATTCTAGCTGAACAACATCCTGGTTCTCGCCATGAGGTTATTGTGAACAGAGCTGTCTCCAGCATCGTTCAGACCTTGCCTCAAATACAAAACCTGGGTAAGCTACTCATTGGCATAGTCTGTTATGTAAACTGTCCACATGCGTAACTTCTGTAACCTGAGATTCATAACTTTCGTTATCATGTCAGATGCCCCCCCCTCCTTATAATCATAACTGTGACTAGCTCTTCAGTAACTTGGGTAAGTAGCGCCGATGCATAATCTATTTAGTAAGATTCCTAAATGCAGAACCTGTTAAGTAAACGGTCCAGATGCATTTATCACCTATGTAGTAAGCTTCCCACATGCATAACCTATTTAAAAAGCTGCTCAGATGCATAACCAAAAAGAATGTAGTATAGAAATATTCTATGTCAACAGTAGTTGAACATGTGTCAGACTTGCTTAAGCATTATGTGAGATCCTTTCTGAAAGATTCTTAACATGAATTGGTTTTGATTTTGAACTGTTTGCAGAGCACATGAACAGCCTACTGTGCATCCCTATAGACTTCATCATCATGGTTGTGGAGAGACTGGCCAGGGACTGCCTCTGGAAACAGCTTGACATGTTGGTCAGGAAATACAGAAACAAGCATGGCAAGGACAGACTCAAAGGTGTGTGGATATCTGTAAACTGTAATGGACAAGATTAAATTCAATGTGTGTGCATATATGTAGACTGTCATTGGTAAGATAAATTAAAGGTGTGTTGATGTATGTAGACTATCACTTCAAAGATAAACTTTAAATTATGTTAATTTATGAAGAATATCATTGCAAAGATAAACTCAAAGGTTTGTGGATGTATATAGACTATTATGCCAAAGATAAACTTATAGGTGAAAGAATATATGTAAACTGTTATGTTGAATATAAACTTAAAGGTGTGTGAATGTATATAAACTGTTATGTCTAAGATAAACTCAAAGGTGTGTGAATGGATGTAAATGTTATGTCTAAGATAAACTCAATGGTGTGTGGATGTTTGTAAACTGTTATGTCTTAAGATAAACTGAAAGGTTTTTGAATGTATGTAAACTGTTATTGTCTAAGAAAATCTCAAAGGTTTTTGAATGTATGTAAACCGTTATGTCTTAGATAAACTCAAAGGCTTTTGAATGTATGTAAACTGTTATTGTCTTAGATAATCTCAAAGGTTTTTGAATGTATGTAAACTGTTATGTCTTAGATAAACCCAAAGTTGTGTGGATGTATGTAAACTGTTATGTCTTTGATAAACTCAAAGGTTTTTGAATGTATGTAAACTGTTATGTCTAAGATAAACTCAAAGTTGTGTAGATGTATGTAAACTGTTATGCTTAGATAAATTCAAATGTGTTTGAATGTATGTAAACTGTTATGTCTTAGATAAATTCAAAGGTGTTTGAATGTATGTAAACTTTTATGTCAAAGATAAACTCAAAGTTGTGTGTATGTTTGTAAACTGTTATGTCTTAGATAAATTCAAAGGTGTTTCAATGTATGTAAACTGTAATGTCTTAGATAAACTGAAATGTGTATGAATGTATGTAAACTGATATGTCTAAGATAAGTGCTAAGGTGTTTGAATGTATGTAAACTGTTATGTCTTAGATAAATTCAAAGGTGTTTGAATGAATGTAAACTGTTATGTCTTAGATAAACTCAAAGGTGTGTGAATGGATGTAAAATGTTATGTATAAGATAAATTCAAAGGTGTGTGAATATATGTTAACTGTTATTTCTAAGATAAACTCAAAGGTGTGTGAATGTATGGGAACTGTTATGTCTAAGATAAACTCAAAGTTGTGTGGATGTATGCAAACTGTTATGTCTTAGATAAATTCAAAGGTGTGTGAATGTATGTAAACAAGTCTAAGATAAATTCAAAGGTGTTTGAATGTATGTAAACTGTTATGTCTAAGATAAATTCAAAGGTGTTTGAATGTATGTAAACTGTAAAGTCTAAGATAAACACAAATGTGATTGAATGTTTGTAAACTGATATGTCTAAGATAAACTCACAGGTTTTTAAATGTATGTAAACTGTTATTTCTAAGATAAACTCAAATGTGTGTGAATGTATGTAAACTGTTATGTCTTTGATAAACTCAAATGTGTGTGAATGTATGTTAACTGTTATGTCTTCGATAAACTCAAAGGTGTTTGAATGTATGTAAACTGTTATTTCTTAGATAAACTCAAATGTGTGTGAATGTTTGTAAACTGATATGTCTAAGATAAACTCACAGGTTTTTAAATGTATGTTAACTGTTATGTCTTAGATAAACTCAAATGTGTGTGTATGTATGTAAACTGTTATGTCTTTGATAAACTCACATGTTTTTAAATGTATGTAAACTGTTATTTCTAAGATAAACTCAAAGGTGTGTGAATGTATGTAAACGGTTATGTCCAAGATAAACTTAATGGTGTGTTAATGTATGTAAACTGAAATGTCCAAGATGAACTTAAAGGTGTGTAAATGGGTGTAAAATGTTATGTCCAAGATAAACTTAAAGGTGTGTGAATGGGTGTAAACGGTTATGTCCAAGATAAACTTAAAGGTGTGTGAATGTATGAACACTGTTATGTCCAAGATAAACTTAAAGGTGTGTGCATGGGCGTAAACTTTTTTTTCTCAAAGATAATGGTGCGTAGATGTATGTGGACTATCATTGCAAAAATAAACCCATATGGCTCATGCTTTCCTGTGTATTAATTAATGATTGGAGAGGTAAACACTTAACTTCTAGGTTGATAAAAACCTACAGGTTGGTAATTTGTAGGAACTTAGTCTTAAATAACTTGTTTAAATCTTCATTAGTTGGAGTTTTAAACACAAACCATGTTTTAGCCTTTGCAGATGTAAATATTGTTCCATTAGACTTACAAAACGCTATTGGTTACATCTAATTCTTTTCCCCATTACAGCATTTGCAACCAACATGACTGTAGTGCCGGTCATTAATGATCCGTCGCTGGCTCACAATGAAGATCTCAAACTCCAGATTGTGATCAATCTTCTCAACAGCAATGCTTCATTGGGGAGTGATGGTAACCAGTTTAACCAACCTTTATAAGCTCGCTTGAGCACCAAGTACTCGCGGTGAGCCTTTGTCGTCAGTCTATGTTGGGCATTTTGTGTAGTGCGCATGTGTTGTCAATATCTAGCTTGTTACGCTCTAGATGTTGCATTATGCCTCCAATCTTGAAGAAACTTGGTCAGAATTTTATTATCTAAGCCAAGTTCGAATCAAACGTAATTTTCGTTTTGATGCAATTTAGAAGTGCCAGAAGTAATTTTTGTGTATGTCGAAATATTGTTTATAGAGGTAAAATCCGTTGAACTTAGGCAAATTTTGGATATTATCATCATTGTACACATGTACTTTGTGTCACAAACTTATCTCTCAGTTTTCTGTGTATAAACATAAAAGTTTTATAAAAATTATGTTGTTAATACGATGTAAAAGCGCAAAATGTTATTTTCATATATGTCTCTGTATTCTTTGCAGAGTTATCTGCCCTTGATTTTTGGAAAATTTAGGAAACTTAAAATTAATTGTACATATGTACTATGTGTCGAAAAGTAGTTTTTCAATTTTCTGTGTCATCATCATGAAACTTGATAGACATTATTTTTGTATTTGTCGAATTATTTGTTGCAGAGTTATGTGCAATTGAACGTAAGCATTAGGTTCAATAAATCAACACGAAGCAACAACACAATTTTTAGATTAATTTTACTAATTTTGAGATTGATTTTACTAATACTCAAGTTGTTCACCTGCTTGAAATGAGTCAGTGTGAGGTATTATTAGTTTAAAGGACGGTTCTATTTAAAAGTTTCCTTTGAAGCTTTGTGAATACTAACTGTGAATGGAAGGAAACACTTCTTGATAACATGGAATTAAACCATGTTCAACGTTGTCATGTACCATGAATAGAAATAAGCAGATACACAGAAGCCAAATTAGTCCATGTCCCATTAAATTAAGGGTGGGCTACTAGTTAAACAAAAATCATATCCTGTAAATAGCCACTGTCAAACTTTTTGTTTCTGACCCTTTGTGCGAAATATTGAAATATTCTTCATTGACTCGCAATAATTCAGATGGATGTTTGGCTATGAAGTCTGCTGTGAATGCTGAGCACTACCGTGTTCTGTATGAGCTTATCAAGCGTGGGGCAGATACACGTGCCTTGTCTGTGAGTCCCGGAGATACGCCTATGCATGCTGCTGTCCAGATAGCCCTTGGAAAGGACAAAAGTAAGTTTACGGTGTACAGTCAAACCTGAGAACAGCGGTCAGTCAAGGGAAGTGGCCAGAGTGACCATTGAAGACAAGTGACAGTTGTTCTCAGTGTCCACTTTTTAGATGCATAGCTTGGTTACATTTACCAGGCACATGTGAACTGTTTGCTCTTGAATTTAATCTGGGTTTGAAGTTTATATTATTTGTGATCAAGATTGAAGAGTTTAACTGTAATATTCAAAGAGTATTTTAGATGGATGCTTTGACTATTGAGACATCAATTGTACTATATTCCAGTTCGGACCTTTTCTTAGTAAGGGTTTTATACTAAAGGCATGAATAAACGTTAGTGATATGTTATTGAATTTATACTTTAAATGGAGTGAGGTGTCTCACTCTCACGCCTCATTTTCATGCAAAAATATGTATACTCTTACAATCTAACAGTGCTATTCTCTAAATTCTTTAATTTTCTTTCTCTCATGAGAAAGTGAAGCTTGCTTGAGAGAAAGAAAATTAAACATGTCTGAGAATGTAATTTTTAGAATCTGAGGAAATAGAAGCGTATCAAACTTAAGGTGAACCTGTAGGACAGATACCCTTTTTATGAACAACGTGCTTTATTTATTGCAAGTGGTTTAAAAATCTGACAAAGAACTAGACTCTGTACAAAAAAAACACCTGACACATACAGAATCGAATAATACTGAGGTCACCACCTCGGAGAGTTCAATGCAAAGATTTTGGGGCCTATCATCTGATTTCAAAATATACCATTGAAAGGCTAACCAACGCCTCATATAAACTTCATTGGATAAAAGTGATAGATATATACCTGTATTAGCTATAGATATGGACTTACTAATTTTTCGAATCTCCTCTGATGCTTACACCTATGTTTCAGATCTTACTATACTGGAGCATTTGCTGACCCAGTACTTCTCCAACCGCGAGGAGAACGGACATCTGGATCCTGAACAGCTGGACAAGAATGGGGACTGTCTCTTCCATCTTGTGGCCAAGGTCAAGAGCAGCCCACAGGCTATCAAGGTCACTTGTTTGTTTCCGTTTGGTGTCTTTTATTTTGCTATGAGCATACAAAAGAATATGTTAACGTGTGTAACAGTGCCTTGTTTTTTTCTGTTTGGTCCATGCTGCATTTCAATGTACAAACCAAGTTTTACTTCTGTTTCATCAGCAGGATTGAAAATACTTTTTTTAGTTAGTTTTAAGACAATGGTTTTCATTTAGTCGGAATGCACCATGTTCTAATTGCCTTCTCTACAAGAAATCACTGAGCATTCAAAAGATGCACATGACATAGGCAGTTATTTAAAAAAAAGTGAAGAGCTATAGTTTGGTATAACGCTGGACTTCATATCTGAGGATTGCAGGTTGTTCACAAGTCTGGCCACAACGTGTATGTAGGGATTGGTCATTAATTCTTTTCCATTGCAATTTTGTTCCTACCATTGTTGGTGTGAGTTGGTAAACTGACCACCATAATGGCGTTAACTTTCCAAATTATTTTACTTCAACAGGTAACAGAGACACTATGCAATCGTGGAATTTCGGGTAACTACTTCGACAAGGACAGAAAGTTACCACAAGACTACATCACGAAGAAAAATGATCGCCGCCTTCAATTCCTGAGACTTGCCAAGTCTGTACAGCCCACGAACAAGCAAATGTTCAGCCCTAAGAAGACAGCCACAACAAACACGCCTCTGGTAGATGATCTTAATGAGTCTGGAAGACCTGCTGATAGCGAGGCAGAGAGGCCTGCTGTTGCACAAGAAATCACGAAAATTATCTCGGCCAGGGAAACTAGAAAGGAGAAAATCAGCTCTCTGATTGGTCAGTTACCGGACAGCTCACATTCAGTATTCAGTACTCCGGAAATAGTTGATGATGAGATGAAATCAGTGGAGGTAGTCAAAGAACTAGATGCGAACGACTTGACACAGGTGTCTGATGTTACAGACAAGGCTTCATTGCTTATCAGTCAGCCAAAATACAAGGCTAAAGAAAATGCAGCAGGATTGGACTCTGACACAGAGAGTGATGACAGTTATGTGAGTGCTTCCGAAGAACCTAATGAAGCATTGTATGATAAGGGAAGTATTAGCGTTGATGGAAAATCTGCATCTGATAAACTTGTTGTCATTGACAAAATTGCTGCAAGTGATGAGAAAGAAGCTGGCAAGTCAATTGTGAATGAAATGGTTGTTGATGAATCTGGTGATCATACGAAGGCAAGTGTTGAAATGACTTGTTCTGAAACTGCAGAAAACGCAAATGAGGTTGACATTCAGATAAAGGGTGAGAAATTGGACCAACCAGCAAATATGGAAAGAGACCTGGAAACTAAAAATATTGATCACACAGACATTAAAGACCCTGGGGATGGACCCATAGAAAAGGCAGAAGATGTAATTGTGATTGTTGAAGACAAAGAAGACAGTGGTGATGATGCAGATGATGAGGAGACTTTTGTAGTAGATGCACAGGTAAGTTACACAGAACATCTGAGCATTTTAGCTTTTTGAAGTTTCTTTTGTCAGATATGTAAAATATACCATTATCAAGTGCATAACACAATACTTTATTATACATAATTACAGACACATAAACTGGTCAACACACATTTTACAGTTTTCTTCTGAGTTTATTACTGTTTTGAAAACCAAACATATAAATTTGTACCATTATTATAGCTTTAGAAATTATTTTCCCATCATTATGTAAACAAAATGCATAGGATGTTCGAGAATAATGCTTATAATGATTATGTATAATAGGTCTTTGACAACTTAGAATGGGAGGTTGAATGCACCGCTGAGGTGTGGAAGGCACTGAGAGACAAACGTGTGCTGCCCGACCTGAAACGACGAATAGTGCACAAAATACAGCTGCTAGCCAGCGGTGATTGGCAGCCACATCTCTGCAAAAAACTGGTCCATGTGCTTCCAACTTTGAACCTGTTTGAGGCTAAGTTTAGCAAAGGTATATTTTACTTATTCTGCTCATGTCAAAATATATTTATTTTATAATTTTAATCTCTTCAAAACATGTATTTTTATGTCCCCCAGTATATACTGGGGGACATATTGTTTTTGCCCTGTCTGTTGGGTGGTTGGTCTGTTGGTCTGTTGGTTGGTTTGCGCCAACATTAACATTTGCTATAACTTTTGCAATATTCAACATAGCAACTTGATATTTGGCAAGCATGTGTATCTCACGGAGCTGCACATTTTGAGTGCTGAAAGGTCAAGGTCATCCTTTAAGGTCAAAGGTCAATTATATGGGTCAAAATCGCTCATTTTGGCCATAACTTGTGCAATATTCAACATAGCAACTTGATACTTGGCATGAATGTGTATCTCATGGAGCTGCACATTTTGAGTGCTGAAAGGTCAAGGTCATGGTCATCCTTCAAGGTCAAAGGTCAATTATATGGGTCAAAATCGCTCATTTTGCCCATAAATTCTGCAATATTCAACATAGCAACTTGGTATTTGGCATGCATGTGTATCTCATGGAGCTGCACATTTTGAGTGGTGTAAGGTCAATGTCAAGGCCATCCTTCAAGGTCAAAGCTCAATTATATGAGTCAAAATCGCAATAGGGGACATAGTGTTTCACAAACACATCTTGTTATATATTAAAATAATGTTATTATATGTATATGTAAAGTTTGTGTTAAAATGTTCATTGATTGTTATATTTGATTAATTATTACATATTAAAATGCTTATTCATGTTTTTCTGATTCTGTGTTTCAATCATTTAAATTGTTTGACCCTTCACCAAAAAGCCATCATCTTGGCCGGTTCAAAACTGGGTCACCAGGTCAAATTGAAGCAAAAGCTTGTTAACACTCTAGAAGTCACATTTATGGTCGCATCTTCATGAGACTTGGTCAGAAAAGTTGTTCTCATGATGATCCGCTGAGTTCGAAAATGGTTTCGGTTCCACAAAAACATGACCACCAAGAGGGCGAGGCAATATTGTGTATGTTGCTATAGTGAAACTTAGTTAACACTCTCGAAGTCAAATCTTTTGTCCAATGTTTATGAAACTTGGTTAGAACATTTGTTCTAATGATGTTTCGAGTGAGTTTGAAAATCGGTCTCGGTTTGTCTAACAACGTTTACGCCAGGGAGCGGGGCAGTTTTCCTTTTATGGCTATAGTGAAAACTCGTGTATGCTCTGAAGTCACATTTTTAGTCCAATGATCATAAAACTTGGTCAGAACATTTGTTCTAATAGTATCTCAGGAGAGTTTGAAAATTGTTTCAGTTTGTAGAAAAACATTGCGGTTAGGGAGTTGTACAGTTTTCCTTATATGGCTTTAGTGAAACCTTGTTAACACTCGAGCAGTTTAAGCTTCATGAAACTTGGTCAGAACATTTGTTTGTATGATATCTAGTCCGAGTTTGAAAATGGTTCCGGTCCGTTGACAAACATGACTGCCTGCTTGCAAAGTTAATTAAATTCAACTAAATAAATTGATAAAAATGTCAAACTCTTATTTCTAGGTATGGTCTAATTTCTTGTTTAGTTTATATTTTTTCATCTTTGAGTTTACATATACTTTATTACTACTATATATGTTCAACTTATTATTATGTTTGTGGTCATTAATTATACAAGGTGACAAAACAGTTACATAATATTATCTTAGTGGAAGAATAGTTTTAAGCATGGTGTCTTGATATAGCTTGTGTGATCGAGTTATTGTCAATTCTTGTAACACTTTTTCAAAGTAAATGTTCAAATCCAGGCCAGCGTATCATCTGGGAGCTAGCGGTTGCATTCTCTCCACGTCTTAGTGAGACGGCCGAGCGACGTCTGCATTCGGAACAAGGGGACATAAATCAGCCTGTTCTTGGAGGGTTGATTTATTCTGAGATTATACGAGTCTGGGATATCATCATGGACCATAAGAAGATATACAGGCTAGGAATCTGTTTGAATAGTTTTGTATTTAAATGAATTGAGTCTATTCGTTAAAGTAAAAACTTATTTAAGGGGAATGGCATTCTTTAACGAGTGTGATGACATGCGTAAGCCTAAGTGTGTGTCTTAGATGTCCTGAAAATAAATTTCCATAACATTTGTGATTTTTTTTGGAACATACAATTGTACTACTGATTTGTTATACAGAAAAGGAAAAATGATAAGATTGGATAAGAATGTTTTAATGTCATAAATATGTTACCTGCTATCTAATAGCTACTTATTTTGTAAGGGTTGTTATTCATCCGGAATTTCTAGAGCCGCCACCTAAAGACCCGGATTTAGACTAGGTCGGAATGGTCACATAGTGCAATGCAACCTTGCTAAAAACGGTGTCACTATAACTTATTCTTCTTCCGGATGCGTATAAATAAACAGTGCCATTTTGGTTGCTCTAGAAAATCGATTTGTTTGCTGTGTATACGCTGGGTTTTTATTCAAAGAGAAGTATTTTATTTGTCTAACAAATATTCTCCATGTATTTCTTGTATTGCAATAATTTTTTGTTTAGAATTATGCCCCAAAAACGTGGTTCGTGCGGGCACGTAAGGGCAGCGTGGGATTCACACGATTCCTGCCTTTCGTGTACCGGCTGTACTCAGGACAGCAGATGCCCATTCTGCGAGGAATGGACGGATGAGACCTGGATTACGGCGACGAACAGAAGGACGTTTAAGAGTCGCAAACGTGCAGCTAGATACTGTTCCCAGGGCTCATTGAAGTCTGATCTGAGTGTGGGAAGTTCGGCTTGCCGTGACATTTCCCCACCCGCCCTCGACCACGTGGCTTCTGCCATACGTCGGTCCTTGCCCGGTGACGTCACCGGTCATATTATGACCGGTCCGATCACCGGGCATCGGTCACCTTGTGTCGACCACCGGGTACCGGTCAGCGGACACAGACCACCAGGTACCGTGAACCGGTCGTTGACCGATCCGGACACTGGTCATTCTATGACCGGTCTGGTCACCGGGCACCGGTCTTTGACCAGTCCGGACACCGGTCATTCTATGACCAGTCCGGTCACCAGGCGCATTCACCAGGCACCGTGCACCGGTCAGCCTTTGACCGTTCCGGTCACCGTAGATGTTGACACGACGTTGTCAGTGCTCCACAACCGTAGGCGCAGTCGCGTCCCTACTGTTAGTCACAGACGTAAACGCATAGTGTCGGATGTCTCCGGCCACTCCTCCTCCTCGGACTCGTCGTCGTATGACTCATCGTCTGCTAGACGCATAGCGAATTTTCTCATCTATCCCTTTGATGATAAGAAACTTTCTCTTAGCTCCATCAAAGGATACAGATCTATGCTTTCGCATACCTTGGCTTTTCGTAAGTCATCACAAGTCTGTGCTGACCCAGACATTTCGAAACTGATCCGAGCCATGGAACTTAAACGTCCTGTTTCTCGTTCCCTTACCCATAAATGGGATTTGGCTTTTGTTCTTTGGTCGCTTACTAAGGCTCCCTTTGAACCCCTTGGTCAGGCTTCTTTAAAGTTCCTAACCTGGAAGACCGTTTTCCTTCTTACCATGGCTTCAACCACACGGAGAAGTGAAATTCATGCTCTTTCTGTCGAAGATAGCCATCTTCGTTTTGATTCCTCCAATGGCTCCTTTAATTTGTTGTGTTAGCCAGGATTCCTTGCTAAAAATCAACTTCCCTCTTTGGCTTCTAAACCCTTCAAGGTCCCAAGTCTTTCTAGAACTTGTGGAAATGAAGATGAAGATAGACTCCTATGCCCTGTCAGGGCTTTGAAGTTCTACCTTAGTAGAGTTAAGTCTATTCGAGGTTCTCGCAAGAGACTCTTCATTCCCTTAAAATGGGGGGGGGGCGATGTGTCTACGGCTTCTATTTCCCGTTGGGTATCTTCCATAGCAGGTAACGTTTTTATGACATTTAAACAATTTTTTCAAGTAAAATTCATTTTAATTATTAAATAATTACCTGCTCTCGGTGAGTCCCACCTCCCACCCCGCTAATATTTTTGTATATATTGGAAGAAGAATGAGTTATGGTGACACCGTTTTTAGCAAGGTTGCATTGCACTATGTGACCGTTCCGACCTAGTCTAAATCCGGGTCTTTAGGTGGCGGCTCCAGAAATTCCGGATGAATAACAACCCTTATGGAATAAGTAGCTATTAGATAGCAGGTAAGTATTTAATAATTAAAATGAATTTTACTAGAAAATTTTGTTTTAAGATTGGCCTAATGCAATACATGAAACGAAATCTTGATGGTTGCATTTTATTTACTGAGTTCAGATGAATGGTGAGTGGTTTGGCTTTAAGGTAACTGAACATGTTCGCTTTAAGTTCATGAATGTTATTTTATTGTATATACTAGACTTCAGTTAAGAAAGGGAAATGTTTAAAGCTGTCTTTAAAACTCACATTGAGCATGCTGTATTCCAGATCGGTTCAGAGGATCAACAAGTCCCACTTACGTGGAGAGCAGTGCATCATTCAAAAAAACCTGCGAAGAATGCGTGTTGATCAAACCACGCAACCAGGGGTCGGCAAGCGCTATCCAATGCTGTACGCTGAAAATGACGTAACCAACGAAGAATTGATACAACAAAACCAGGTGACTTTGCAAATCCTAAAGGCAAACACATTTAACATCGTTTTAGTATACTATACCCCTGTAAACATATTTTGTAAGTAAGCAAGTGCTATCCAATTCTGTATGCATAAGACTTTACGAATAAAGAACTTTTTAACGACAGCTTGTGACACTTTTAATTGTATGCCTTTTTGATCAGGATTTAAAATATTTCCCTTTATTGACATTATACAGTTGTTATCTATTAACCTGACTCTCATTATGTAATGATAAACCATAAGTGTCTTCAGTTGTTTAGAGCAGGATTGGAATATATAAATTTAAATTGATGACGTAAGAGTATTTAATTTAATGGCATTATCATTGATTTCAGTGCAAGATCGTAGTATTATTTCGTGAGAGGTGATATATAACAATTTTTTTCGAGTGAAATTGTGCATAGTTTGAGGTCAAATGAAAATTAAAATACCAGAGTGTTAAAACATGATTTATTGGTTTCCACATTTCAACTCACAACAGGGCATGAAAATAACTGATATGCTTTTCTCATTTCTTGTAAAGAGTATCTGTAAATCATGACAGCGTATTCTTAACAATTTGCATAATATTCTCCATGAATTTAGGAGATTCAGAAGTATTTCCCGCCAGCGAGCTCTAACGAGACGGAGTACCACATTCTCAAGTTCTACTCGTTCTCATCGGCCCTGGTGAGCCACGTGTTGCAGAACATCGAGACCAAAGTGGACTTCCCATTCCGGGTGACAGATCTTGAGCATTCCATTATCAACCTTAAGTCCAAGGCTCCCATTCTGCTTCTTGGAAGGAGTGGAACGGGTGGGTACTGCTTTGAGCGTGTCTGTGTGTATTATAAAATAAATGGGATCGTTCTCTCTCCTTACGCTTGAGGCTGCATAAGTATAAGCGTCATTATTTATAATATCAATTGCAATATTACATGTCACTACATATATAATGCTAGTTCAAACTGGATTTAAAAACAAGCGTCAGCAACTCTTATACTGATTCTTCTCCAGAAGAGAGATGTACACAGTTAGCTGTTTATATTACAACTAGAACTAACATGGCATAGAATAGAGCACAGGTAGGTTTAAGGCACACGTTATTGGCAATAGTCTGTTTTTTCTGTGACAAAGCTCTTGTTAAATTATATCTTGGGGTCACTTTGGCTGTGTTTTTTTAGCTCACTTGAGCACAATGTGCTCATTGTGAGCTATTGTGATCACCTTTTGTCCGTCATGCGTAGTGCGTGTTGCGCCGTGAACATTTACCTTGTTAACACTCTAGAGGCCACATTTATTTTCCAATCTTCATGAAACTTGGCGGGGCAATTTTCCCTATATGGCTTCAGTAAAACCTTGTTAACACTCTAGAAGTCACATTTTTAGTCTAATTTTCATGAAACTTAGTCATAAAATGTGTCTCAATAATATCTTGGAAGAGTTCGAAAATGGTTCCGGTTGGATGAATAACATGGCCGCCAGGGGGCGTGGCAGTTTTCCTTATATGGCGATAGTAAAACCTTGTTAATACTCTAGAAGTCACATTTTTAGTCTAATCTTCATGAAACTTGGTCATAAAATGTGTCTCAATAATATTTGGACGAGTTTGAAAATGGTTTCGGTTGGATGAAAAAAATGGCCGCCAGGGGGCGGGGCAGTTTTCCTTATAAGGCTATATTAAAACCTTGTTAACACTCTAGTAGTCAATTTTTTGTTCCAATGCTCATGAAACTTATTCAGAATATTTGTACTAATGATATCTGGACTGAGTTCGAAAATGGTTGCGATCCGTTGAAAAAGATGGCCACAAGAGGGCGTGGCATTTTTCCTTATATGGCTATAGTAAAACCTTGCTAACACTCTAGAAGTCACTTTTATTATCCAATCTTAATGAAACTTGATCAAAACATTTGTTCTAACAATAGCTCGGCTGAGTTTGAAAATTTGAAAATGGTTTTGGTTTGTTGAAAAACATAGCTGCCGGGGAGCGGGGCAGTTTTCCTTATATGGCTATCGTGAAAAGTTGTTGACGCTATATTAGCAGCATTTATTGGCCAATCTTCATGAAACTTGGTCAGAACATTTGTTTGAGCTCAAAAACAATGTCACTAGGTCAAATATAAAAAACATGTTAAGAGTCACTTTTTGGTCAAATCTTAATGAATCAGCTTGCATTTTTTTCAGAATAGTTTAGTTCCCTTTGCTCTCAGGTGAGCGCCTTAGGGCCCATGGCCCTCTTGTTAATTCAATTTTACCAAATATTGCACTAACTTTCAGGTAAAACAACCTGCTGTATGTACCGACTGTGGAGTCAGTTCCACACCTACTGGTCGAAGGCAAAAGAAGCAGGAGCCCCCATCCTGCCTCGATGTGTTGAGTTTGTGCATCAGGAACCTATAGAGGAAGATGATTCGAATGAGGAAGGTAACATAAATGTTATGTGTGGGACACTGAGCTTTCATTATTAAACTCTGTATGATAATGAACGAAATAGTTGGTACCTGAACACAATCGCTTTTTTGTAAAAATATGTATGCCACTTCTGGAAACAAAATATTAAATTGAAAATAAACAGAGCCTTGTAAAATCATGTAGTATTAAACAGATTAATCAAAGCTTGTTTTTTATAGATACATATTCCAAAATGCATTGCTTGGTTAGTTCATTCGGATGTTACATAGTCATGAGATAAATATATGATTTTTAAGTTTTAAAGTCGCAACAGTTGTTGATGTACTCATATGATGATACTTGAATTATCTTGTGCCTTGTCTGACCTGTCACATTACTTTTCCTATTTTAAACCAGTTCAAGTCTCTCATATAATCAGTCAAAAATAACATTTAAGAACTAATATAACAACACATTATGCCCATTAATGTAAAAATCTAATTATATTTCCATTAAACATGTTGTTTGCATTTACAAGATTGGTAACGGACACATCATTGGTGAAGGACAATTTTATTCAACATTTAAAGACTGATCTTAAATTACTTTTATAAGAGACTTCATGAAAAAATGTTGACAGTTTCGGCGTCTATGTTTTGAAGGAGAGAGTTCAGACAATTCTGATGATGCTGAGGAGGTCACTGGAGCCACTGGGGGACCTGTGCCAGAAGCCCTTGTGTGTACCACACCAGAGCCTGAAGAAGAGGTGGAAACCATATACGATCATTTACATCAGGTGGTTTGGATTGAACATATTTAGTCCAATTTCAATTGTACTTCTTGGTTATTATGATATGGTGTTGCCTTAGAACTTGTTATAGTAGATTTTGTTGTGTGAAGTTTAATCGAAAGAGATGTGCAGCCTTAAGTGTGATGCTACTGGACACAAACAGCCAGATTGATACATTGTCTACTGTTTTATTATATTTATCATATACCTTGTTCTTCATATTATACTTCATATTACATATATATAAATCATGAACCGTTTCATGTGACGTAAACAATGCTTCATAATTATGTAATCATGATAATAATGGTCTGCCTACTGGACTGATCACAATTGAAAGAAAATTCTATTAGCGAGTTTCTGTTATCAGATTGTTCAGTGCAATATGTATTGGGGACAGAAAATTGATAGAAAATATTGTTTTCCTTTCAGTTGTTCATTACAAAAAACGCAGTCCTCTGCAGTGAAGTACAGAAGAACTTCCGCGAATTGAGTCACGCAAACGACCTGATGGCAGATCACGTGCAACACGAGGATGAAATCCTGCCGTCTCGACTGCAGGACGTTAAAGACTACGCATTTCCGATATTTGTCACGTCAAAGCAGCTATTGCTTATGCTGGATGCCTCAGCCGAGCCGCCGTATTTTTTTGAACGCAAGGAAGACGGAACTCTTAAGGTGGTTTCTATTTCACAAATTTTGTTAACATTGTTATTTCATTATTGTTATGTTAGCTTTTTATAAAAATCCAACAAGCTTTTCAAATAAAGCAACCGACATTCTATGATGATAAACTGTAAACAACTGATCTCAAACACCAAAACATATCTTGCTAGTAAAAACCTTTCATTATGCTTGTTGACCAACTGGATCATGTAATAAACGTAAAATTTAACCACACATGAAGGTTTTATATTATCGTAAAACCTGTTGACTCCAAAATCGCTAAGCGTTCTTTTTCATGCGGAATGGACCGACCGACGGACAGGTGCAAAATAATATAACATACTCCATCTTGGTGGAATAAGGGCATACATATCACTTATCAATTGAACATATTCACAGTTTGGCTGCAAGTTAGGGGCCTTGATATTTTACAAACATCTCTTGTTGGTTTTCAGAATAGAATTGTGAAACCGATGGTGTTTTTGATTTCCTGTTTTTCAATGGTCTCTTTGTTTCTTACAGGTTGATATCAGTGGTTGGACAGATGCCGGAGGGCCTCTCAGTATTCTGTCACTCCTGGATGATGACTCGGACGCTGAAGAAGAAATGGACGAGTTTGAAGATGCAGACAACGAACTGGAGATGGGGGATAACTGGAATCCAGGGAGCACCGGCAAAGCAACAAAGGTTTATTAATTACTGTTTTGTTGATAAAGAAAGAAAAGAAAAGTATAGAAATAAAGAGTGTGAAGTTGTTATATCCATTTACCTGATATCTTTATGATTATTATACCCCGCCCCCTTCAAGAAGATGGGCTATATTGTTTTGCTGGATGTCGGTCGGTCTGTCTGTCTGTCCGTCGGTCTGTCGGTAGACCAGTTCGTTTCCGATCAATAACTTGTGAACGGATTGACCGATCCGCTTGATACTTCACATGTGCATTGGCCTTGGACAGTAGATGGCCCCTATTGAAATTGGGGTCACTAGGTTAAAGGTCAAGGTCACTTTCACAATAAGTGTCAACATTGTTTCCGATCAATAACTTGTCGACGAATTGACCGATTCGGATTGGCTTGATACTTTTAACATGTGCATTGGTCTGGGGCATTAGATGACCCCTATTGAAATGAGGTCACTAGGTCAAAGGTCACTGCCACAATAAGTATGAAAATCAAGGCCCATTTTGGGGGGCATATGTCTCCGACCGCGGAAATCTTATTTTCTATTTTACGTTAGTTTTATTAATAATTATTCAAACGTTATAAATTAAGCAAAGGTACTTGTTCCAATTAAAAGTAAAGTGACGTAAAAATTCCCAAGTTCACAGTATAGGTCATATTCCCAAAATGGTGAGAAAAAGCCCTGATATATTTTCTGTTGTTTTATTTTCCCCAGCTTCTTTGCTTAATTACTCCCATTATTAGCTTAAGTAATAATTTTATGATGTTGAACATTTAAAGATTGATCCGAGAAGGGAAATAACATACACGGTGTTTGTTGAAGAAATATGGAGGCGCTTAAAGAAGAACACCTCTGCGTATCACCCGTCCTTAATTTGGACAGAGATTATGTCATTTATTAAGGTAAAGTAAAGTAAAGTAATACAGATATGGGCATATAACAACGTTTTTATGATACAGTTCAAGGTGGCAATAGTAAAACCATGAGATTGACAAATGGTGTCATGTCCATTCTGTGAATAAAATTTTGTCTTGTAGAGCAAAAAAACATGCTAGTAGAAAACACTTTTCGCAGTTTAAGGTTCATTATTTGTGAAGTAACTTTACATTGTGTAATCCATTCAGTACATTTACATGTATATGTTTTTCATAGACTTTTAAATGGATTTTAAGGACCAGACTCACCAGTGAAGGTATGTCGTATTTATCCATTACGTTAACTTTTTACTTGTTTCAGGGTTCATATGAAGCGTTGTCAAAACCCAAAGGCTTCTTGGACAAAGAAGAATATTTTGAGTTGGGAAGAAAGCGAGCACCAAACTTCTCCGGAGAAAGAGACCTGATCTACTCATTCTTTCTCAAATACGAACACTTCAGGAAGCAGCATGCACTGTTTGATGAGACAGATCTTGTGCATGATGTGTTTCAACGTCTTCGACAACTGGAATCACGCCCGTGGGTGATTCATCAAATTTTTGTGGATGAGACGCAGGATTTTACACAGGCAGAGCTTTGTCTCCTGATACGATTGTGTCAAAATCCCAATGACATGTTTCTGACAGGTAACTACTACAATTGTTAATATTGTTGATGATGAAATCAAATATAAGATCTCGATAATTGACTTTGATAATGAGTGTTTAATAGATCAAAATACATGACAATTAGTTACACAAATTAATTATCAAATGTTGTTTGTAGGCGACACAGCTCAGAGCATAATGCGAGGAATTTCATTTCGGTTCAGTGATCTTCGTTTACTTTTTTACCATGCAAAGCAATCTATGCATGCCATGGGAAAAACTTCAGCTGTTGAGGTTCCTAAACAGGTATAACAAATTATTTCCTTGTGTATCACTATTCACTTCTTTGGCTTAAATGCAAAATATAATAATCAATATTAATAAACTTTGATTGTTCACGTAGTTTGTATGGCCCACCGTTTTAACCTGAAAACATGGTGCATGCTCACGGTTTCATTTTCTCATAAAGTCTGTAATTCTCCTTATTTAGTCGGCAGTTTTGTATGCTGTATACATGTCCGCAGTTGTAGATGTCAGTAGTTTGTCACATTCAGTTGAAATTTATAGTAGATTTTTTTTATTACTTATATCAATAGGTGTACCAACTCACGCACAACTACCGGTCTCACGCTGGTATTCTTTCCCTGGCAACCAGTATTCTGAAGCTCATGGTGGAATTCTTCCCGGAATCGTTTGACCGCCTGCAGCCGGATCAAGGACTCTTCAATGGTCCAAGGCCGATTTTGCTCGAGTCGTGTAGTTTTGGGGACCTTGCAGTTCTGTTGAGGGGAAACCGGCGAAAAACATCGCACATTGAATTTGGTGCACACCAAGCTATTCTAGGTATGAACTGTAAATTATATTAACTGCTAAAAGGCTCATTTTCATTTGTTGAACAAGCTTAGAATGTTTATTTAAAGAATTATATCTGTAATTGTAAATTAAGGTATTCTGCAAGAAAATGTAGAAAAATAAAGTGTTTTATTAAAGTTATTAGCTTTTAAAACCAGAAAGAATTGAAAACATGTCTTTCTTCAAAATTAATACATGAATATGTTTTGCTTGTAATGGAAAATTGTATTTGCTTTATTTTTCCTATTGGTGACAGGTTACTTATTTGTATCTTTCAGTGGTAAATGATGCAGCCCGAGACTCTATTCCGGAGGAGTTACGGCTTGGTCTTATTCTCACGATCTATGAAGCCAAGGGGCTAGAATTTGATGACGTACTTCTCTACAACTTCTTCACAGACTCCCAGGTTTGAGATAAAATAATATTGTTATAAATATTGGTTTAAAACAACAGCCCTTCTGTTGGTTTTCTTAACATATATTCTATACTTATGAGCCTGTTTTATAAAGGCGTTTCATTTTATTGATATGATCGTAAAATAGGATTATAAATAGTCTTGTATGATCAAAGATTTTGTGGTTTGATTGTGTTTTCTGATTTTTTATATTTGTTATTTAGGCTTCAAAAGAATGGCGCGTGGTGACAGATTTCTTGGATCGACTGGTTATGTTACAAAACGATTCAGCGGTTACTTCTACTTGCAACATAGTCACCATAGACCAAGGTATGGTTTTAACTTTATTTGAGCTTTTGTGATCCCGTTTTATTTGTCAATGTTTCATCTATGTAAACTCTCCAAAGGTGATACTTGTAACCCAGTCTTCATTAAACTTGGTCTGCATTTTTTATCGGATAATAGCTTAGCACCCTTTCAAACTAGGACGTGTTAATAAGGACATTATGGCAAATGGAAGATTTAGATTGTGAATGNCAGTGATATGTCAGACGAATTTGAAATTGAATCTTTTGCACTAAAAAATAGACTTCTTGGTTAAATGGAAGTCCGTTTCATTTCTAGCCAATCTTCATGAAACTTTGTTGAAATATTTGTCCTCATTATATCTTGCCTGAGTGATGATCTTAATAAAACTTATAACAATTTTAACAATTATATCTTGTCTGAGATCAAAACTGGGCACGAGGGGGTCAAACACTATGTTCCTAGGTCCAAGTATGCTACACAAATATTAAAATTCAATGTTCCCACTTAGTTATACTAAAAAGCCATTATGATAAATTCAGCTTAAGATAATCAACCTTGTCCCATCTTGGATCTCTTTTTCAATCATAGCCAATACGAACCACATTTCTTCAATCATCTTTCGCACACTTTTGTAGATTATTACGATTTCAATAAGCTGATTTTTTTGCAGAAATTTTGGAATCATCAAATCGCCCCCGACCACTGAAATTTGACCCCAACCAACACAAGGTGCTGAACTCGGAGTTGAAGCACTTGTACACGGCGTTGACAAGAGCTCGTGTGAATGTCTGGATATTTGACGAAGACCGTGAAAAAAGAGCGCCCATGTTTGAGTATTTTAAGGCATGCAAACTGGTGAAGCACTTGGAAGTGCAAGAAATAAATGAAACAAGTATGCATTGATCATTTTAATTACTTTAGTAATCATATGAAGCTTAATAAGCTCTATTTATTATTGTCATGCTTTACGCACGTTTCTGCATTTACAGATTCAGTATGACACTGGTCAATGGGGCTTTATGTTTGCTTTCATATATGTGTATGACAAGAATATCATAAGGACATAATTATGTTATATCGACAATATGTACACATTAATTCCGGCGATGTTTGCATTAAGCTTGAATACAATTTGTTTGATAGTGAGTGTGATCTAGCTGGTGTCCTTTATTGTAAAAAATGATAGCAGCTCTGAAATTTATGAAAGCAATTGTTTATCGTTCGTGCAGAACATGTATGAATTGCTTGTTTTCTTCAGGTCTGTCTGAGACAGTTTTTGCAGAGAAATCCAGTTCTGCAGATTGGCTGCGACGTGCCGATGATTTCATGCGCCACTATCTATACACAGTGGCAGCCAAGTGTTTTGGAATGGGCGGCGACCATGAGAGAGAAAAGGTTGCTATAGCTCATGGACAGGCACTCCTGGTATGAACTTTTTTGCATACTCTTCATGATCAATGTTTACACATTTTCTTTTCAACAAATGTTCTCTTCATTTGTTCAGTATACCGTTTGGAAAGCATTTAAACCTAACATACAATTGCTGTCACTGCTTGTAAAACAGTTTGTAATTATATGTATTGCAAATTCCTTTGGTAGACTGATGGACTGTCAATCTGGAGTTTGTGAGGTTAAATTCAAGTCACGTCAGATTGCCTGTTTGTGGATTAGAAATAATCTTGTTTTTATTTGACGCTCCTCCCAAACCTCTACTTTAAGTCAAAACATTGTCAGTTACTGGAATAAGTATGTTGGCGGGTAAACCACTTGTAAGGCTCAGTTACTTGGTAACGGTGAGTAGTTAAATGCATTGATGTGTCTGAAATATGAGTACGGTTATAAGATGCCAAAAATCAAAGCAAACCAAATATTTCGTGTTGAAGATGAATTCATTTTTCTTAGGCATCAAGACTGAAAGATAAGCCTCGTCAAATGCGGGACGAGTTCTTACACGCAGCTGAATTGTACCTGGAGTGTAATAAGCCTGCAAAGGCTGCACTGTGCTTGCAGAATGCCAAGGAACGCGAGCTGGCAGCTGAGCTCTTTGAAAAACTGGGACAGGTAGACTTTTCCATTGTGTTAAAATGAGCTACAGAAGTATGGAGTCTTCTGTTAGATTTTAACATGGATGGCTGTGTATGAAAATGGTGGGACCGCTGTTGGAGATAGCTTCGTTGTTTTCATTATCCCCACGTTTCTAAGTAAAGAGTTATACTGTTACCACCATGGACGTCTGTATTTATTCCTATCCGTCTCTCTGCTCTGTCTGTCCGTAAACACAAACTGTCTGAAGGCGTTTCCCAACACTTCAATGTGCAACACTCAACCTTTCAGTGTTTGTTCCTTTTCATATGAAGTTGTGCACTTGCGATTTTTATATCATGGTAAAAATAACAAAAGTAATGCCCCTTTTCAACTTAGAATTCCTCAAAAATTGCAAATGTTACTTTAGACTTTATTTGAAAAATATGGATCTCTAACTCCACAACACCCAGTGGTTCAAATAGACTTGTATAGCACAATAATTTAAAATTCTTTTCCTCAGAAATCACAATTCCCAAATGTTTTTACCTGTGGTATGTATAATGTTAATGCGGTTTCCTGCAAATTTTGTTCAATTTTTAATTGTACAACTTGCTATATATTCCTACATACGGCATGTGGGGTGGGTATTTGAAACTTCTGTGAAAAGTTTTCTTGCTTTTCCAAAATATTCACTGAGCATTTATTTTGTTGATGCCTAAAAGAAGAATTTGTTTACAGAACACTTGCAGAACACTTAACATATGATATTAATGAAATTGATTACTGACTTGATTTACTGTCAACGTGATCTCTCTGTTAAGAGTTTATTCCATTACTTAATTGATGATTTGTCACCAGTATGAAAAAGCCGCGGACATCTATAAGAAAATGAAACGACCTCTGGCCAGCAGCAGATGTTATGAACAGAATGGAAACTTCAATGAGGCTATCAAGGTTCTGTTTGATAGTGAAAACTTTGATAATGCCATAGACACTTTAAGAAGATACAACATGAAAATTAAGGTAAGTAAGCTGTGTTTGGTTTTCAGACGAATCTGTAAAAAACCTTCATATACAATTACATTTTGAGCTCGAATTTTCGAAGAAAAAGCAAGTAATTTTACGCGCGAAGGTCACAGTGTACGAGCTAAATTAAAGTTGTTTGGTAAGCTTCTTGCTCTTGAATGGCTTGAAGGATTTCAATCAAACTTAAAACCTGTATTTTCCATATAAAAACTACCACATTGTCCATTTTTTTTTAAATTAGAGGCCATTTTACATTACGAAATTTACATATGCAAAATATAGGCGTGAACGTTTTTCGGTAAGCTAGTTTCTCAGGTATGGCATGAGCGATTTCATTCTCCGTATTAAAATGACCATTTAGTCTATGTTTTGTAATTCTAGCTTGACAGTTTTACGCTTTAAAATATTACATATAAGCTATATAGACAGGTAACAGCTGATAAAACGTGGATCTTAGATATTTAATCTAACTTCATATGTAGATACATTGCAGGCCTTTTCCTGGCGTATCAACGTGTCCGTTAAACGGACCCATTCTGAAAGCGAAATGGTACAAAAAAATCAATGCGGAAATAAAACAATTACATTCAATTAGTGGAAAATTTCCAATCCCGAAATTGCATTTTCCCTAAAAAGCCAGGAAGAGTACTGCCTTGTACCAAGACCCCACCCTATGGGATTGTGTACTGTTACTAAAATAGCGAAATGGATTCCACTTAATGTCTTGTTAATAAATTGAGTGTTTGTTTGCATATTCCTACATTGATGTCTTGTATCCAAAACGAGCCGGGGTGGTTGGGCCAAAATTATGTTACTGTCATATGTGTTCCACCGAAAATTCTTGTGAGATTGCAGATGGTGTTACGGTGACTTTTACTTAAAGTAGATACATGGTTTCCGCTTAATAACAAATTGAGATATTGTATTAAAGCTATGTTTATGCCTTATATTAAGATCTAGCATGGGGTTGCATATGATGTGTGTTGGGTCTAGTTAGTTGGTATTGTAAGGGTTGGTAGATATTGAAGAATTGTTTGTACAAAATAACTTGAAAACGAAGGTTAGTTAACTAATTGTAGTTTAACTTGATAAATAGTTTTTTTAAGTCCTGGGATTGCCAATGGGATGGGTGTGATTAAGGTCGACAGCGCTAAATATAGCAAATGGTTTCGGCTTAATATCTCAAAGATGAATTTCGGTAACGAGATTCCAGCACATAAACGTTGTACAGAACTTCATTTTTGTTTGCATATGAGGCCATTGGGTCGAAATCAACAGTGAAGTTCATTGTTAGTAAAACAAAATGGTTTCTGCTGAAAAATCAATGCTTATGTGTCTCTTATGATATTTTGAAAATTCGAGTTTTTAATATGATAGCTTACAATACTATACAAACAGTATGGTTTGAAAAAAAAAATTGACAACGACAAGAAATGTCGAGCACGCTATGCTCTGACAGCTCGTATTATCAATGGAATGTTGGCACATGGTAAAGTGTGATCATGTATTACTGACAGGATCTGGAACAGAGAGGATTGTCAATCCCGATAACTCTAGTTGAAAATCGACCTAAAGATTACTACACGGAGGAAAAACTAAGTCACAGGTGTGTTAGCTAGTTGATGCTTATAATCAGATTTGATATATTGACTGGTGTGTGTGCTGTGTAAAAATGTATTTGTTGCTTTGCACTGTAGGACAGCTACGTCAAAAAGTAAATATATGTCACAGTAAGTGATATACTCGCATGTAACTTCTAGGTATTGCAATAATTGTTTTGCCACTTAAATCTTTTGAACAGAACACCATGACACCATGGATGCCATTCTTTAGGCGGTAAAGCTGGAAATGCATTTAATGTCAGATGTGCATTTTTCATGAAAAATTTAAATAAATAAGGATTGTGTTTTATCGTAATAATAATAATCATAATAATAATGACGTAATGGTATGTGACTTGTAATCAATAATTTTTTTTTAACTGTTATTAATAACTTCATTACTTTATAATTTAATTACTACATGCGTGTAATAAGATAACATTTGCTTTACTGTTGATTTATACATACAATGTATTATGTCATGTAATTTCAACGCATTTAATCCGTTTCATATCTGTATAATGTGTCAGAAGTAAAATGTGGCCATTCATTACGTATAGCAATTGTGAATACATAAAAGCATTAAATATAATTAAACTATTTGATATACACAGTGCGGCCATTTTGTACCACAAGTACAAGAATGAAGACAAGATGATGGAAGCTGTGGAGAAATTTGAAGATGCTAACGACCGAGTCAAATTTTTAGAAGACAGAAACTACTTTTACCAAGCAGCGCAGATATTGGCTGACTCTGGTAATGTTGTATACTTATTATTATGATTCGTATTTGCTAAATCTTGGTCTATATCATATTCTAAAGATGTGTTACTTGTCTATTCACTAAAATGTTAGTTAGCAATTGGTGAAAAGATTTAAATTCTATTGTATGTTTAAAGATGCCAAACAATAAACTTGTTAACCTTGATATTATAATCTCGTTTTTGTTTGTACAGGCAAGATAGATGAAGCAGCTGAAATGTTGTTCACGTATGGAAAATCAGATGAAGCAGTTTTAATGGCCAAGAAGACAGAAGATGAAGCAGTGATAGGCAAATACCTTCTTATGAAGTGTAGATCTCTTCTTCACAATTGGGAAAAAGAACCCTTAGAGATCAAAGGATCTGTGTTTGGTTCCCAGGAGAATAAGACTATTAAAGTTGCAATATTGGAAACAATCGAAATGTTTGAGACTTGTGCTGATTTCGATGGGCTTGGAGAGGCTTGGATGTTAAACTGGGAATTGACCGAGAAAACAGAGTGCATCGAAGAAGCAATAAATGCATTTAGAAAATCAAAACCCTTTGAAAACACTGCTGGTATTGTTGAATGTACACATTTACTTATTCAGTCTAAGAACATTACACAAGCAAACTTGGAAATATGCATAAGAAGTATCGACGATTTGTTCAATGTTTGTCGTGCGCTTCTTTTCCCAAACTCAGCTCAGAACTTTGACAGACTTTTGAAGTTTGACAGTTTCTATGGTTTGAAACCTTGTAATAGCGAAATGTATGAAGTCCATCCAAAAGAAAGACCTCGCTGTCTAGACATGCTTCCAGAACTAGTAGCTTCAAAAGGTGATATAAAGGTGAAAATTCTCAAAGTACCCAAAACAGACGTTCGAGAACGTTTGGCTGTCCTGCTTGTCAGGCGTATGCACACATGGTCAGAACCAATTTATGATTGCATTACAAATCTAATGCTGAAAAACAGTATGTGCGACCTTTTCAAGTTTGATATACCTTGCAGTAATCAGACAGGCAAGTGTAAAAAACTGCACCGTACTCAAACAGCAGCTGAATTCCGCAAATTGATTGAATTAGACGTTTTGTGTATTGAATTTGAAGGGAATGTTCAGGGTGGAGCATCCAGCTTAATTGAAAAGAAGTGTCCAGAGGCTGTGAGATCTATTGTTGAAGATTTTGTGAAGATCAATGATGAAGAATACTTTGTAACAAACAAAGGCTGTTATTGTCTTTGGTACGATCTGATGCCAGTTGATGGTCACCCAAATGTTGTCGGTAGCGATAGTAAACAACTGATTGAGTTTATTGCAAGGAACAACACAGTTCGAAAGCAAGTTAAGGAATATTTAAAACGACAATGGAAGAGCGCCTTGGCATCTGACAAAGGTGTGAAGCTTAAAAGTAAAGCCGTGAGAGAATCGGAAATGTTTATGCGTGTAGAGTTTGGATACTATCTCTTTCGATTCGCAACTGGCAAACATCAGTTCGAAAAATCTCCTTCAGAGCAAATGAGACAGTTGGAAAGACAGCTAGATGGTGAAGTAGAGAGGAAAGGAAAGTTTTTCAAGAATACGTATTACACATTGATGGTTTCGCGCCATAACAATGTGGTCAATGTCGAATGCACTTCTCGAAGGTTTATTGACGCATTTGATGAACTTCTCAAAGGGAATGTTTTGGAAGCTGTCGACAAATTTACAATATTTATCATTCTCTCTAGCGAAAAAGATGTTGCTGTTCTTGAACCATCACTGTTCACAATGTGGCTGGAGTTTTACTCTACATTAGCATCGCTCATAATTGCGAAATTGAAGGGTCTGGATTTTCCAGATTTCCTGTTCGTTATTCCAAGCAATTATTACAACGTTGTGCTGTTTGTAGAAGCGACACTTCCAACAAGAGTAAAAATCATCGATGCTGTGATGAGGTTGCAGACACCGTCTCCTAAACACACTCAAAGCAAAATTTCGAGAATGCAGAATCGTTTGAAATGTATGGCATTCGCTGTGGCAGGATTTTGCGATTATTTACCTCTTATGACAACAATGGTAAAGAAAAGTACAACAGATTATACAATGTTTGGAGGCATTGAAAGACTGCTCATTTTATCAATGAATCTCGTGTGCAATGTTGGTAAAACGGTGAAGATATATAATGAGTTGTCTTTGATGAAGATGATGACGAAAATACAATTGGATCCAACGGCACCAACTCGTCTCCGAAAAACAATCCAGTCATTGCAAAATGCATCAGGCATATCTGATGTTGCTGAAGTATTGCTGGAGTTATTGAAGTTTCGAAAACGATCAGAGGAATTGCTGTCATGCTCATGGCAAACGGACGGCAAAAATGTCATCCTTTTAAAATCAAGCCTCAAAACATCCGCAGATATGAGTGGTATGTTTGATGACCAGTTTTTTAATGTGAAAACATTAAATACTATTACACAAAACAAAGACGGAAATCCCCATCCGAATGATGAAGATTTATCCGAAACAGAAGATCAAGAAGCGGGAGTGGCGGAAGATCCGACTGAGGAAGAAATCGAGAAAAGCCAAAGAGAAAAACAAGAACAGCAACTACGTGAAAAAGAGGAAAATGCCGTTACTACCATTTCGCGTTGGTATCGAAAGATTAAAGAAGCTAGACAAACAAAAGATACAGACCATTGTATTGATCAAAGCTTTGTTGTAGAAGGCAGGGTAGACAACACATCATGTGGTATATGCGGTGTACATTTTGCAGATATTTTAAAACAGAAACAAGAATACTGGAGAAAATTACAGGATGGTAACTCCCAAGAAAAAAATCAAGATCATTCGCTCAATAAAACACGCGCTGAAATTTTGTCTTTAGTAAGAAAGGAACACACATCTACCGTTGAGCATCAGCGGAATGCATTAGAACTTAGAAGTTTTAGAAAAACATGTCAGGAATCAATTGAACCAACTCTTAAAGAGATTAAAGCTTTCCTTTATGAGTCTGGGTTCGGACTTGTTGACCAGTCGTATGTAGAGAAACATTATGCACAGCACCAAATGGACATACAGAGACTGTATACACTTCTTGCTCTAATAGAGAAAGAACTTCAACTCAAGATAAACAGCAGAATGTGGAGTCATGCAGGTTTAGTCGAAAATAAATTGAAAGAGTTGGAGTCTAATTTTCGAAACCTGAAACCGTACATTGAGCAGATTCAGAACAAAATGAGACAGGTAACAGACAATATTGAAAAACCTTTTCCAATGTTTGTGTTTCTAGAAGTGATCAGTATGCTAAGGAAACGCAGAGATTAACCATGCTATTTATGGGAAAGAAAACATATTTCCCACATAAAGATCTTTTTATTGTTTTGCGTCTTCGACCACACTTACTTGTATTCGTCTTCTTTTGATAGTGGAGAGTAATTGAGTTTAAAATCTGAACTCATTTATTGTATTATAGGAAGAGGAAGATAGGGTTAAACAGGCTGCTGCTTCACACATTCCAATCACAGAGAACGGGGAAGATGAAGTAGAGGATATCCATGTGGTCGTTGAAGAACCTAGGATTGTGCCAAGGAAAGGAAGGGCAAAAAAGATTAAAAGGAGGAAGCGTTAACAGTAGCTGCGTTCTTTGATTTGTTATTGAACGCCAACGATCTGTTGACTCTTGACTGTTTAGTCCTTCTTGTGTGTGGGCTGTATTTACTTTCTTAAAATATTGTATATATACTATGCAAACTAACAGTGTTGTTGGTGTTGACAGGATTTTTTTCTGTTGTTATGAAACATGCTGTCTGATAAAGGATGAGCATTATTCTTATTAAGATAAGATGTGCAAAAACGATTGTGAAATACGTGTTAATTTTATAAAGCAACGGATGTATATTCATGGAGCTGAATTACTTATTACCTTAGTAGCTGTTATATCGTATTTACAATAATATACACACGCCTGTTTAATTATGGTCTTAGTTTATTTTCTTATAAAAACACAAGCATGTGTACTATCCCAAGTTTAGTTTTAAAACAATTCTTTATTTTTGTTATATGCTAATCATTCAGTTAAAAGTTGGTTTCTTTCTGTTTTTGCATTATTTTGAATGTTAACACATGCATGTAAAACGGTGTCTTATGTATATAGCGTCGTCAAATGTTTCATTTGTGATCCATGTTGATGCACCTATTTTTGTGTTTAACATGCTAATCATTCGGTTAGTAGTTGGTTTCTATTTGGTTTTGCATTATTTTTAATGTTAACACGTGCATGTAAAACGGTGTCTTATATATATAGTGTTGTTTAATGTTTAAGTTGTTATCCATTTTGATGCACCTTGTGAATGTCATTGATGATAGTCTTTGTTTGTTGTAACTCTTTTCTTGAAGTTGGGTTTTTGTTTAGCTCATAACTATTCAAATAAGTACTAAATTTTCAACTCCGTCATCAAATTTAACTATCGTTATACCATAAGCTCGCTTATTTTAACGTTGCACTTTTCATAAATGAAGTAAAATATCGTTTAGGTGAATATATTTGTTTTGGAAGTGATTTAAATCGATTGAAGCGTACCAAGCATATTGTCATAACTTTATGATACTCGTGTAAAACATTCGCAAATATAGGAAATAATGTGTATCATTTATTATAATGGAGTTCACGAGTATCCGGTCCATGTTGTTCAGCTATACCATGTGGCTTCTTAATTTGTAATAGTGATCTGTTTACTCATTGAATTACCGTTACTATGTGACTTATTAATCTGTAATATTGCATGTATAGTGTAATATTATTTAGGGTTGTTTTCGTATGATCCGGGGCAAACTGTAAGCAGACACTGTCTACTAAATATATGCGCCTTATAATAACAATGATCTCGTTATATAGTATTGTTAATGTCAACTTGCAAATTGATCACGTTATTTTTTAGTTCCTAAGCTAATCAGAGTAAGCCGATGTGAGTCGTACTTCTCCAAATTTCTGTAAAATGATACTGAAAATCTTCACGACAAATTAATTACCATTTAATGTCATGGACATATTTTGACTATTAATATTTTGTTTTGCTTTGAAAATCTTAAGACGTGTCTAGTGACATTTCATGTTAATATGGAACATACACCAAGTAGACGTCTACATATGCTTATAAATACGTGACTTAACTTCTGATAATACGTTATTGATAATTTCTGAGGTCACATGTTTGTTTTATAATACTGTTAACAATTAAACGTGCCATTATGAGAACCTTTACTTTGTCCTTGCTTGCTTTTGTTCTAGTTTAATTACTTCATCATCTTGCAATATTGCATAACGATACTAGTTTGTGGTGTGTAACCTTTCAAAATGATTAATTTACAATGTTGAAGATAATTAGTTGTGCATCTTGATTTGTTCTGCTTGAAGTGTTATTTCACTTCGTCGTTTTTATAATATTGGAATTAAATAGTTATTGGTAGTAAAGTAACACTAATGGACTACACATAATTCGATTTTAAGGGACTACACAAAAAAGGTATAAATTATATGCAAAGAAGCAAAATAACACTACTGAGTTTGAAAAATGTAAATAATATGTGTGAGTTTATGGAAAATTCATCATTCATAATCGGTAAAATTATAAAGCTTGTGTAACGCTTTTCATAGAACATTTTGGACAATCTTGTGTTTTTCTTAAAAATGGCGACTAAAATACGTTGTTAACATGACATTTCTGAGTAATCCAGAGGTAGCGCGTTAGCGTTTGCTCTTAAGGTGAAGAGTTCGATACCCGGTAACGGCAAATTCGTATTTAACTTATTAACTCACCTGAGCTTACTTAAACGTGTGTCATACTGTTAAAAACTGTTTACTTAACATCACTCTAGAGGCTACATTGTTCATCAAATCTTGATTGAACTGGTACACCGAGTTCGCATGTGGGACATGTGCGTCCAATGACTACGTTTAATCATTGAAAAACGTTGTAACCACTCCAGATGCGTCATTTATGACTCACTTGATGAAACTTGGTCAGAATGTTTATCATAATGTTCATATTTACAATAGCTTGACAAAGTTTTAATCTGGGTCACGTTTGTTCAAAGACCCTGTGAAGGACATATCTTAGAAAAACCTTGCTACCACTTCAGAAGCAAAATGTATGACTCAATCTTGATAAAACATGTTCAGAATGTTCATCTTGACAATATAATTGCAAAGTATGAATCTGAGTCTAATGAGGTCAAACATTGGGTAACAGTTCAAGTCATCAACAAGTGTTTACCTTGAATTCAAATGAACGCTTTAGGGCCACCATGACCCTCTTGTTTTCTTGCTATTATAATTGTTCTAGACTATTGAAAATGTTAGTTTTGTTAGTAAAACTATTTAATAACATTTTTCAAAAATAATAAAATCTGTTTACAAGCCCTTTTAATATATTTAAATATACGCATCATTTATCATGCTGTTGTTTGGTTATATTGTATTTAACTTGTGTTGTATTGCTTTGAACTATAATTGTGATTGTGTTTGCCGAATCATTTGGTCATTTTCAATAAACCAGTTTATTTTCAAAACAAGTCTTACATAAGCCTTCATGTACTAAAGCGCAAACATATATTAACAGTTTTGTTCTAATGGTGTCTGCGCTCAGCGGTCACTTATTTTAGAAACTTACTAGAAACATGCGTATAACATTCACACACTTGCAAGTCTTTAATATGTTGTATTGTAAACCCTTTAAAATAAGTTCAAGTAACTAGAAAAACATGGATATGCATGAAATAAGAGCAGGTGAAAAAACTAGAAATCCAGATCTGGAAGGATTGTGCTTGTTTAGTTCGTTCTATTGATACACACAACTTATCTGATTATAAATTAAAATGATTAAAATTAAGCACAATTATGTTCAGTTCTTGAGTGTTTATTGTTGATTTTCATGTACGTTTATTTTAACAGCTTAATGTAAATGGTGTTAATTATAAATCTCATAAATAATGCAACTGTCATTGGTGCACCTTTAACAATTGCAGTTGACATTCAGTATTGACGACACACACATGATCGTAAGAAATCTTGGTTAAACGTTGGTTACACCTGCGCCGAAAAAGCATGACCAAATGAAATTTTCAACTGTTTAACAATAATATTGTTTACATGTCGTATATTGGTTCCCGGTACAAAAAGTCAATCACAGGCATGGTCTTTTCTTAAAGACATCCCGTAATTTTGGTAAATAAAAGTTTCAAATGCGAGAACGGTTCGTCTTAAAAAAACTTTTTGTTTCACTAATACGATAAACCCTTTTTTATGCCGACCCTTTACTTTTGTAGACAATCCAGGTTAAGTTTAAGATCATATTTGCAAAACTATATAAAAATCCCTAAATTGTCATTAAAATTTTATCGACTTAATGATGATGGAGAATTGGACGATTTTTTTCCTCATTGAAAACCCATATGAAAAAGGGAAATAACTCGTGTTCTGTAAAAAAAAGTTAACGAAACAAGTGTCGCCTGCGTAATTGCGGCGTTAATGGTTAAGAAATTAATTGTTTTTAATCTACATTTCCAAAATGGTTACTGGTGTATTTAACCGTTGCATTTGAAACGTCTTTCACGTGAGATAAATTGGCAAATGTACTGAGTACATCAATAAAACGTTCGTAACCAAGCCGAATCAACTAGTGGCCTTTTCGTGTGAACTCGTGCTTATAAAGCAGTTGTATTTATTAATGATATCATCACAGCAACTGCCCCGTGTATACCACCGTAATAATGAGTCCATTTAAAGACGTAAACAATCTTTATTTTCATAAAAGTATATGTCATAAAATAAATTCACTTATTCAACTCGTTTTCATAAAATGCAATCTGGCAGTTAATTCAGTTTACGATGCAGGCGAAAAGCACGAAATCAGATAATATGTATACACAAGTTATTCACAGCGACATATATTATAAGTCATCATTTGTATAAGTATATTGTAAATTGCATTTGTGAAAATTACAAATTACATAAATGACGACTGACACGTTGACTCTTGCAGCTCAGAATAAGTTGTTAATACTAAGTTACATGCATACATATGATTGCTTTCATTAAGATAGAGAACATATGCTTATTTTAAAATTAAATACGCAATTATTAGTTTTACATGTCAACTCATAATATAGCCCGAAACCAAAACACCGTAAGGAAACAAATGCATTCACTTGTCAACCAATATTTTTCGAAAACGCCTCCAGTGAGATTCGAAGTGACACCTGCACAAAACGTGAATGCAATACGAGTTGGGCAACATTTCCATGTCGATATCAATATTGCGCGTGCGTTAAGGGGTTTTCATAGCGATTTGAATTCTGCTATTTGTTCCCTCACACTTGAAACATCGCTTTTGATTTTTAAAAAGTACTTGACAGAGCGGTTAACAATTTAATACATGATAACTAATATGTATTATACTTTTAAAAATATAATCTCGTTTTATACTTCGATATACCCTTTAAGCTGTTTTTGTCGAAATACATTGACAGTTGTGCCGTATCGATAGCAATTGCGTCATATTGGATATTTGACTTCAATCAATTTATCTGGCGTTTTTCGTTTTTTATGTCCCCCAGTCTATCCTGGGGGACATATTGTTTTTGCCCTGTTTGTTTGTTGGTTTGCTACAACTTTAACGTTTGCAATAACTTTTTTAATATTGAAGATAGCCACTTGATATTTGGCATGCATGTGTATCTCATGGAGCTGCACATTTGTAGTGGTGAAAGGTCAAGGTCATCCTACAAGGTCAAAGGTCAAATGTATGGGTCAAAATCGCTCACAAGGGGACATAGTGTTTTTTTCTTTATAAAATGGCCGTGGTATCGGTTTGCTCTGGTAGGATGATATCATTAATGAAAACTCGTGAATGTTATTCCAGATAAATTTAAGTCGTTGTGCATTATTTTAAAAAGGGGCTAAAAAAACATTTGTAGTAGTGTGTGGTTTCAACTTTTATTTAAGTGACACATGGTTCATAGATATAATAAATATTATATACAATTTCAAATCGAAGTAAAATAATGAAATGCTAAGTATATTGAATCATGAGATATTTTGATGTTTGCTGTACTACCCAGCCCTGCAAATGGCTTACGAATCACTAATCAAACATGGTTAAGTGTAGCCGTCTTATGCCTGTTAAATAGCATATAGTAAAATAATGATTGATATGATAAAGGATATAGCATAAATGAATGTCAAGTACAATTTTGTATAATGACCATAATAAAGTCATATCGTCACACATAGTATACTTTCTCGTTTTAAATAGCAATCTTTTATAAATAAAGCACTCGTTTATCCGTATTTGTATATTCTAGTTTATCATCGAATAAAATACACAATTAAGAGATGTTTGTTTTTAAATCAGAAATATACGATAAAAACATACTATTTGTTAAATGGTCGACCCCATGTACCACTGAGACAGAAATTGAAACAAAGGGAACATCGCAAAGGAACTGAACAATTTAAGTTTCGTAAATACCGTGATCACAAACGACACATAGGTATTCATTATGTACAATGTATTGGACATTGGATACATGTCAAAAAATTAATCATCGATTACCGTAATTTTGGAACCTTATATTTTAATGTAAATATTTAAATCATAACAAAGAATTAACTACAATTACAAATACTAACCTTTAAAAATCAATACATCCCTCGCTGTTTGTTTCCAAGATGTATTTAAATCAATGTTAATACATTTCTTAAAGAGCAATTATTCTGACACACGTGTCAAGCGACTTGCGTTTTGATTTGCTATTCTCGACTCGCGGGTATGACGTCATACAACAATCACTGGTAAGGCAGAGCAATTATGCCAAACTTACTAATTGTAAACAGTTTAAATCGGTTTAAAATGGGTTTCGCGGGAAACATGTGACCCCAAGGACGGGGCCAGTTTGGACCCCATGGTCATGATTTGAACAGCGGACCACCATACAATGTTAAATACCAAATCTCTGGGCCTTGCGGTTTCGTAGTCGAAACTTGGAAGAGGACCGCTTTGAGATGTTACATACCATATACCAAACTTCCGTGCCATACTGTTGTAAGGGAGATATGAATTAAATTGTCTTTATATAGTCACAATATAGTCGTATAAGGGAATCAAGGGCGGAAAAAATTTGGCCCCAGAGGCATGATTTGAAACTATTTGAAACGAGCTTTGTAGAGGAGCATTAAACGATGTTACATGCAAAATACTGCACCTCTTGGCATTGTTGTTATATATAATATATGTATCATGTAATTATTTTGCTAAATTAGTCTAAATAAATCATGTGAATCCTAGGACGTAGCCATTTTCAACCCCGTGTGCGTAATTTGAACAGATATGGTAGAGGACCACCAGTCGATGTCAACACCAACTTCTGACCCTTGTGGTTTTAGATGATTATTTTAAAGTTTGCATGTTTGTTTTTAGTTTTACCTCTGGTGACATACATATGCAACGGACCAGAACGATTTAAACAACATTGAAAACAAAAACGTTAACGCACGCACTGACGACGTACGACGGAGAATACGGTATCCTTAAAGATCTCCACGAGCAGTATATGTCTGATGAACCTATACAAACTACTGGTGCATTATGTGCATTCACCCAGTTGATAGGCTGTCCTATGGAGTAATTCGCGATTTTATTCAGCTAACAGTATTACAACAACAAAGTATGCATGGACAGGATATATCCATAGCTGCTGCCATATTTCGAATATCCACCGCTGCTACACGCGAGTCCTTCGGACAAAGACCACATATAGGTTTACCGTAGACGCAAACTCACCAATAACCATTATAAATACTCAAAAACCTATTCTAAATTTAGGAATAATACTTGTAGGCCGTAATGTGTTGTCCAAAAACACAGAGGCCGCAGTTTAGGTGCGTAGGAGTTTTGCACGAGTGATTTGATACCAGGCAGTTAAACTGCCAGTATTGGGTTATTTGAAAACGAAATATTACGTACAAGATTTATTTCGATTCTAACGAAGCTCCGCCCATAATCGTCACCTACGGTTCTTCTATCGATTATTTGAACATCTAATTAAACTAGTACAGTCCTATACATACACTAAACATTGCACCAAAATAAACAACATGCACATGGCTACATAAATATGATAGACGAACTATTTTCTGCGAGCTGTAGCAAACAACAACAACAGCAACACTAAATGTTACAATAGCAAGTGCATAATTTTATCAATGCCTCAGTAACAACAGCGACAAAAACGAACTGGCTTAATTTCAAGTTTGTATAGTGTAGATCTACAGAGTGGCATGAATCACAACACACCATATTTTTAATTGTGTGTTAATATTTTGGATTTATTTTGTTTGTGATGTTTATATTCATTGTACTAGAAATTAGCCAGGCTTGAGACCATTCACTGATAAAACATGCGACTTTCACACATGGGATCAATCTATCGGCTCAACTGTTGTTTTTTACAAGTACTTTGACTGTGCTTGGAATGTGTTAACTCCACCTATAATTATTGCAGAATTACCTTTGGTGGATTTCCCTCATATGTTAGTTTACGCGTAGCGTATTGGATTATGTGCCATACATTAACTGTTTCAATCACGATCATTTTACTAGTATTCTAGTAACACATCGTATTTGACAAACCTAAAGCACACTCGGCCTTAAATTGTTAAAATGTATATTTATAGCTAAAACAGTAATATACTATTATTAAAAAAAAACTAGCAATACAGCAGGTTACTAAAATATTAACCGGTTAACATATTATTGTAGCCGCTTAATTTACCGTTGAACTGTTAAACCTTTACAAAATAAGTATAGTTTCAAACGTACATAAACTCTCTTTAAAACGAAGGTAGTTTCAGTTCGTTTACGTTGGTTACATACGCGGCCATATCATTATCGTTATATAAATGATTATTAATTAAGATTTGAAAGTGTATGTTAGACTTTGTATGTAACTATCCTGTGTAAATGCATATGGCTAAGAAAGTTATACCATTATCTTTTTGGTGGTCCGCTAACAACAACACAAACAACTACACCTCCACGAACAGCTTCAACGATAACAACACACAACTAAACACCATGAAAACAAGAATACTGTGTAAGGTACAGCACAATTACAACTCCAAAAACCTTAACAGGCAGAACAGCACACACACACAACAAACATAATGAACTACATGTACAACAGCAAAAACATTTCAGCAACATGCGCTAAAGCAAAATAAAATAGATTACTACTTCTACTAGTAGTAGTAGTAGTGGAAATCCGTAACAATTTATTAACGAGTCGTTAGAATAATGCAAATAATCACTGTTTTATGAATCAATTGTTCATAATAAATTTACACAAAAGATTGTCATTATGAGCATTGTGTTGTAGGGAAGGTCATTTGATACTGACCTGCTTTATCTCTTTATTAATTATAGATAAATATCACTCCAATAAAGATACTGCTTAAACCCCAGCTATTCACACGGGAGTATATGATAACGTATACTATTTATACGTGTTCATTGGCCGAATCTTAACCGGCGGGTTACCTCCCATATCTTGTTCGAAAAATAAATCTTGCTGGATCTACCTGACTGCGCTTGTGCATTCGTTTTAAAGTTTGATCTGTCGGAACTTATAAAAAAAAAAAAAAAAAAA
>VMBQ01003446.1:59960-103351 GCA_007657795.1 Dreissena rostriformis
CCCCCCAGTGCGTTTGCATTCACCATTCCAAGGTGTTGACAGATGTATTGTTTATGTTAATGCGTGTTTTATGTACATGTGTGTCTTGTCTTGTGCGTTTTGTTTGTAACTTACTGTTTGTCAGTTTGTGTCTTGTTAATGCAGGACCGCATTTTATAATACGGGTTTTCTCTCTTACTGGTGCAGCTAGAGTTTAACTTCATGTTTGCATCCTCTTCCGTAAAATATACTGTAATACGTAACACAGCTAAACACAGAAATGTTATACTGTTAATATTTATAAATTAAATGTCATAAATAAGATTTAACTTTAAGCTGGTTTGCTATTATGTATTTCTCATCACTTCTTCATTTGTTTATCAGAACACACTATCAAGGATCACAATACAGGTCCTATTGAATCCTTTTCCTGACGACAGGACTTTACCCAAGACCAAAAGGTAACTCATTTATGCTAAATATACAATCACCCTTTTCTATTTAATGACCAAACCAACATTATAAAAATGTGATAAACTGTTTTTTAATGCCAAGTATTATTTAACATCTGAAGGGTGTGTATATTAAAATCACACTGTTTCTCCTCCCAAAACTTGGGCCACAGTAAGGGCATATTCGGAAGAGAAAACAGTTTAAACTTGTTTTTACGTTAGAAGATTTTCAAAACGTTCATTTGAAGCAACAACTGTCATGTGTTTCCATTTAACGCTCTCTCCTTTCCAAGAGGAGTGCACTAAATGTGGTGTGTTTTTCAAGACAATTATAGTTAATATTTAATCTATAAACAATATGTATTTCAGCAAACGAAACCAGAAGAATTGGTGATGTTAAACAGGTAAGTACCTTTCAATGAATCGCTTGATTTGCCTATTGACACAAAGACAGCTTGAGCACACTAAACCCCAGACGGTATAAGTCGTATTTATAAACCGATTATCCCATACAATGTATATTTTGCCCTACCAAAAACACACATTTTTGTTTAATGATGACCATATTCTCACATAACTCACACTATTGAACCGAACATGATTTTGCACAATTTTCCTTATCACCTTCAGAATGTAATATGAATTCCTATAATGATACAAGAAAGCAATTCATGCAAAACATAGAAGGGGCGCTCTTTTACAGTTTATATTGCGACAAAAGTTAAACAATTTAAGGCGTGATCGTACTTGTATATACATTATTCAGTCACAATATATAATCACTTGTGTAACGCAGTTTATATTAATCATTTACAAGATAATTAAGCCGTAAATATTAATCGTGTTATGTATGTTATATGATATAATTTCAAAAATATATGTATAGAACTTAAGCATACATTTTAAAGCATGCACCGGAAAGAAGCAGTCACATGTAAGCCCGTATTCCATCATTACAACTAACAGATAATGTCCTCAAACCAACCATAGTACATATCAATTCAAACCAGAATTGTCTTTGTCTTCAAGAAATTATAAAAATATTATTTCGATTTCATAAAAAATAAGAGAATCTGACAAACTGGATAATTAAGGGTCCAGAACAGCAAACTAGGGTTTAATGATGTCTTGCCTAGTGTTCAAACGTATTGTCTTTGAAAACACACAAACTAAAAACACACATATTGAAAAATAGCAAACTAAATAAAGAAAGTTACTCCTTGAACATTCCTGGACCATTTTCCTAAGTTTCGCTATAATATAGTATTTACATAAAAATACATACCAGTAATACATATTGTAGAAATACAAATGTCTTGTTTTAATATCTAAACGGTTTCACCGGATAATGATCTAAAACACCGCACGAACAAATGTGGGGTAGGTTGGATAAACTCGGCATGTATGTAGAAGGCCAAATAAGGAATATGAAAGTTATTTGTTGTTGTTTTGTCATCCGACAAAAGTGTGGTTGCTATAGCTTGAACATTACTTCAATTTATATTAACACTCAATATATACCGACAATCAAATATGAAAGTGAAATGTTCAATCAACTTTTTAAACACTAGCCATCTTATGGTTGTCTTGAGGCTTGTTTTTGTAGTTTTAACCTTTTCACTATCCGTGTGCCATCAGCATAAAAGCAATTCCAAGTAAAGTTCATTCTTACGTCTGTAGTGTACACACGCCGTTGTCAACACACGTTTTCTTACATAAACCATTTCGCCCAAACGAAATAACATTCAGTGGAACAAACGTAATTAACTTATATAGGATTAAGTAATAGTAGTTTCTATCAATCATTGCTTTATGTATGTTTATAAACGTTCACTATACATACATACTCGACAAAAGAAATAAAATGCACTTGATTGTTCTTGTGTTTTTATACGTGTATATTCTTTGTTAACAATACACAAAAACCTAATGTATTTTTGTTTATCTTTTAATAATTTGCTCAATATAGTTGTTATGCCCCCACTTCGTGAGGGGAGGGGGCATATAGAATCGCATTTTTCTGTCGCACGTAAATTTAAAATTTTTGTGCTAGAGGGACGAAACTTCGCAAAAAGATTAGCATGTGAACTTGCATAACTTCGTGGTGATTCGGATGTTTTAATTTGCTCAATATAGTTGTTATGCCCACACTTCTCGAGGAGAGGGGGCATATATAATCGCATTTTTTGTGTCGCACGTAAATCAAAAGGTTTTGGTGCTAGAGGGGCAAAACTTTTCAGAAAGATTAGCATGTCAACTTGCATACCTTCATGGTGGTTCGGATGTTTTCGTAATAACCGGATTTGTGCTCTATGTTTAAGCAAAAAGCAAAAACATTTGTTAACCTGTTTTGCGCGTTACTAAAAAGTATTGCTGCTAGAGGGCTGAAACTTTACATACATATTAACCACCATATTAACTTAAACTCTTCCATATTTTGGTTCGCAGGTTTTCGACATAACTGGATTTTTTGCCCATTTTGATATAATAAAATATATTTGTTCATGTATTTTAACATATTGGTGGGAATGTTGTGTATTGTTTGGGTTAGTATACAATGTGCTGTCAAATGTATATTACTTGCAGACACAAAGAAACAATTTTGAAGGCGGGGGATACATGTACAGATTTCGACAACCTTGTCGAAAACAAGGAAGCCCAACTATCAGCAGATTCTGGTATGGTCGTATAATACTACTGCTACTACTCATTATACTCATGTTAATATACACATAATATATTATATTGCTTTGTATCAATTAAAAAAAGCGATCACATGTGTATTTTGTCATGGAATTATAATTTAAGTATATTTCCGATTAAAGGAGTTGTTAATTTTAAGGCAATATTTTGCATGTCTTATCCGTTTCATGTATTGCAATGTATTGTCAGGTAAAATATGAAGTTTTAAGTTTTTGTTTGTATATATTCAAATCATGAAGCTTCTATAAGAATACTTGCACAATGTAAGCAACATATAAATTATAAACATAATGAACATTCAAATTATACTTAACATTAACAGTTTATATATTACCTGTTCCGTAGTGATTTAAGCAGTGGGGAAGTGCGACATCGCGCTAAAAATGCATAACTGCGCTTTAAAATAACACATGTTTAAACAATATATCAAGCAAAATTTAAAATACTGTGTTGTATACAGCCTGTGCTGCAAGAAACCACTGACTCAACAGCTGGGAGCCGCCCATCAACAAGTGTTTCATCCTTTAATCCCAGGACACTCTCCAGGCACTACGGGTCAGTGGTTAGCTGCCAGCTCTTCTCCTCCCTCTTAAGCCATAGCCAACTAGAAGCTCTCTCTGCTGCTTGACTCAGTCTCCCAACAGCTCTCTTTCTCTTTCCTCCTCTGATTCCTAGGGCACTTAGCATTCTCCACAGTGATTGTGCGGGAAAACATCTGGCGCCAATTTCGATCGGGAACAGCCATGTTTTCCAACCGCGGGAACTGCACTGATCTAAGAGATCAGTGTATTTGGCTTTCTTCCGCTCATATGCCATGTCGCACCTTGATTCCCATGGGACGGTGAGTTCAATTGTCACCAGCTTCTTGTGTTTGGTGGACCATATCACTATGTCCGGCCTCAGTGTAGTTTGGACGATCTCGGAGAAAACCAGCTTCTTCCCTAAGTCGACTTTCATCTCCCATTGGTCTGATTCATCTAAGATCGACGTGCTTCTAGGAGCTGGCTTTGTGCTTGTTTCCCCTGCCTTGACAAAGTTGATCTTTGTAGATGCTCTTTTCTTTGCTGTTCTTTTCTTCCTTCTCTCGCGCTCAAGTACATCTGCTAACTCCCTGAGGACAGCGCCGTGTCTCCATCTGTAGCGGCCCTGTGTCAGCGAAGTCTGACATGATGACAGGATATGTTCCATGATGCCTGGCTTGTTACAAAGACTGCATCTTGGGTCTTCCACTAGACCCCATCTGTGAAGGTTGGTTGGAGATGGCAGCAGGTCGTAAACTGACCTTAACAGGAATTTGAGTCTTAACGGCTCATACTGATCATTACGAACGATTACACGTAGAGTCATCTATTTTAATATTACAGGAAAGATTGGAAAACCTGCTGAAATTCTGTTTGCTTATGGAAACACAGATGTAGCAGATTTAATGGCAAAGAAGAAAGAAGATGAAGCGGTGATAGGCAGATATCTCCTCACGAAGTGCAGATCTTTTCTGTACGACAGTAGCAAACCATCCACGGAACTTGGAGAATCAAATTTGATACTTAAAGATGCAATATTTGAAACAATCAAAATGTTTGAGGCGTGTTTGATAGACTAGGAGCTGCTTGGATGTTGAACTGGGTATTGTCGGAGAATACACAGTGTATTGAAAAGGCCATACAGTATTTTCGACAGTCCAAACCCTTTGAGAACACTGCGGGCATAGCTGAATGTTCGAATTTGCTTGTCCAAACACAAAACATAGGTCTTGAACACTTGAAAATATGCATAAGGAGTATCCACGATTTGTTTATCATTTGCCATGACCTGCTTTTTCCGAACACATCTGAAAATTTTGACAGACTCTTGAAGTTTGAAAGTTTTCATGGCTTTAAACCGTACAGTAGTGAAACATATGCCGTGCATCCGAAGGAAAGACCACTTTGTCTCTACATACTTCAAGATCTCTTTTCTCGCAAAGTTGAGCAACAAATACAAGTTATAGAAGTCTCCAAAAAAGAAGTTCGTGTTAGTTTAGTTAATGTTCTTCTAAAAAGAATTCAGCAATGGATTCAACCAATCTTTTCGCGCATTCAGACCCTTAGGGATACTACAATGGTTTGTGATCGTTTCAAATAAGATATGCCTTGTACTTTTATAATAAAATGTAGAAAGCTGCATCGTCCGCAAACAAAAGACAATTTTATCATGTTAATTAAACTAGACGTTTTGGGCATCGAATGTGAAGGCCATGTTCAAACTGGAGCATCAAGCTTGATTGAAAAGAAATGCCCAGATGTACTGACATCAGTTTTAGAAATGTTTGTAACAAATAAGGAGGAGATGTTTTACGAAATTTACAAAGGCTGTTTTTGTCTATGGCATGATCTTATGCCAGTCTATGGTCATTCTAATCTAATTGGAAATGACAGGACAATGCTGACGGAATACATTTCAGGAAACACGGTTAGAAAGCAACTGAAAGAGTTCTTAGAAGGACAATGGAAACACGCATTAAATGGTAGCAAAGGTGGGCTGCTACAAAGCCAGGCTGTTAGAGGATTGGAAGTTTTCATGCGCGTTGAGTTTGGCTTCTATCTGTTCCGATTAACAACTGGCACACATCAGTTCGAACAATCACCATCAGCAAAAATGAGACAGTTGGAATTTCAGCTGGATGGTGAAATAATGAAGAAAGGAAAATGCCTCAACCTCAAGAATTATACACTTATGGTTTCCCCGCACAACAATACAATGATTGTCGAGTGTACCACCCGAAGGTTTATCGATGCATTTGATGAACTTTTGAAAAGAGATATATGGGAAGCTGTCGAAAAATTCACGGTATTCATAATTCTTTCTAGCAAAAAGGATGTTGAAGTTCTTGAGCCATGGGTGTTCATAATGTGGTTAGAGTTCTATTCTACACTGGCCTCGCTCATAATTGCTAAACTGGAGGGTCCTAATTGTGAAGATGTCCTGTTTATTCTTCCGAACAACTATCTCAACCTCGTGCTTTTTATTGAAGCAACTTTGCCAACTAAGGTTGACATTATTGACACAATTAAGAGGTTTCAAGTTAGCCATGCAAAGATTAACAACAGACTTTGGAGAATGCAGGATCGTTTGAAACGTATGACAGTTGCTGTAGCAAGATTTTGCGATTATTTAACTTTAATGACAACAATGGTTAAGAGGAGTAAAACAGATCCTACAATGTTTGGAGGCATTGAAAGACTGCTAATTTTGTCGATGACTCTAGTGTGCAATGTTGATAAAACTGTGGAAATATTTAATGAGTGGTCATTGATGAACATGATGACGAAAATACAATTAGATCCAACGGCACCAGCTCGTCTCCGAAAAACAATCCAGTCTTTGCAAAATGCATCAGGCATATCAGGTGTTGCTGAAGTGTTGCTGGAGTTGTTGAAGTGTCGAACACGATCAGAGGAATTGCTGTCATGCTCATGGCAAAAGAACATTAAAAAGGTCATTTTTGCAAAATCAAGCATCAAAACATCAGAAGATATGGCTGGCATGTTCAATGTCAAGTTTTTTAATGTGAAAACATTAAATACTGTTCAACAAAACAAAGAAGGAAGTCCCCATCCGAACAGTGAAGATTTATACGAAACAGAAGATGAAGAGGATATCCAAGCAGTCGTTGAAAAACCAAAGATGGTGCCAATGAAAGGATTGGCGTTCAAGAAATACAAAAGGAATCGTAAACAGTAGCTGCCCTCTTTATAGTAATTTTCGTGAGTATGTAAGCTGTTTTTACTTTTATTAAGTATCCTATCTACACTATGCAAAATAACAGTTTGGTTTTGTGATGACATTATTTTTGCGTTTGATGTGAAAAAATGCATTCTGATAAAGGATGATCATTGTTTGCAGTATTTCATTGAGAAATACATTTAAGCAACTATTTTATAAAGAAGTGGTGGTAGTTTTTTATATAGCTTACTTACTAATTGACCTTGTTGTATTTACAATGATGCACAAACTCATATGTTTAATTTAATTCTTAGATTAGTTTCTGATTAACACAAGCGTGTGTACTATCCAAATTATTTGTTTTGTGACGATTCTTTATTATTTTTGTTTAACTAGTGAATCATTTGTTTAGAATTTGGTTTCATTTTTATGCATAATTTTCAATTTAAACACGTGCATGTAAAATAGTTTCTTCTTTCTAAAGTATGTTTCAATGTGTATGTTGTGATCAATGTTGATACACCATTTGAATGTATTTGTTGGTAGTCTTTGTTTGTTTAACGTTTTCTTGAATTCACGTGTTTCTTTCTCATCACACACGTTAAGATAACTACTACATTTTCAAATCCGTAAACACATTGAACTGCCGTAATTCCTTGGCGCTATGCATAAATAATATTAAAATATTGTTACGACTAATATATTTGTTTCCATTCAGAAATCGATTCGAATCAATTGAAACGTAGATCTACCTCACCAAGTTTACTGTCATAACCTTATGAAACCCGTCCTAAATATACGCAAATATAGTAAGCAATCTATGTGTATTAGTTATGCTTATGGAGTTAAAAAGTCGTCGGACCATGTTGTTCAGCTATACTACGTGACTTCTTTATGTGTTGTGTTTACACATTGAATTACCGTTACTATGTGCCTTCTTAATCAGTTATGTTGCTTTTCTTGTGTAATATAAGATAGGGTAGTGTTCGCATGGTAAGGGACAAACCTTTAAGCTCACACTGTCCTGGAAATATGTGCTTTATAATAATAATAGTATATGTTGTCCAGTATTATTAACGTTACATACGAATATGTCAAGTTGAAAATTGAACGCGTTATTTTTAGTTCTTGAGTTCATCAAAGTAAGCCTATGTGAGTCGTACTGTTCCGAATTTCCATAAAGTGACACTGCAAAGCCTAAAGGTAAATTAATTGCTGTTTATAGGCATGACATTTTGAATTGGATATAAATCTCTTGAGATGTGTCTATTTAGAGTATATGTTTGAAAGGATTTTACGTCATACATGTATAGACATACATGTGGACAGTTTATTTGTTTATAAATAGGAGACCAAATCCTTTTAATACGCTCTGGATAATTTATCGGGTCTATTCAAATGTTTGTTTAATAATCCTTTTGTAAATGTATGTGCCATTACGAGAACTTCAATTAGTTTTGTTTGCTATTTTTCTAGTGTTGGTGCTTCATCAACTTGCGGCTATGCGTAGTGATAGAAATGTGTGTTGTGTCACCTTTTACAACAAACAATTACCAATTTCGATGATTAACATTATTTCATCTTTATTTGTTCTTCTTTGTTTAACGTTGTTGTCCTATTGGAAGTGTTATTATATACGTACACAGTCGTGAACAAGGATTCCTTTCAAAATATCGCTGTTCGCTTCTATTGTGGTTGACTAGGGATGGATAGAAAACGAACACAATTCGTATTGTGGTTTTGTCTCTGACCCACTTAGTTACACTCGAATTTGCTATAAATAAGATTTAATAAATTATTGAGAGAGTCTTCACGTAGTGTTTGTTGCTGGCTTTACACGTGTAATGATAAATTGTACGTGATGTTTACGTTGGTTACATACACATTTTATTTAGTTGTTTTATGTTGTTAGATGGTCGACGTTTAATGGTCACTTATTTAACTACACTTAACAACACACGTGCATACTACATTTACTCACTTAAAACCTGGATTATTTTTTGTTCAAATTAATATAAACTGTATGGAATCAACACCATCATACTCTAAACGATACTTTAATTTGTTTTAATATCTATACACAATAAACGTTTCTTTTGTGTATTTACTGTAAATGAAACAGGTCTCGGAACATGAGGATTTGTGTTATAATACGGCATGTACACGTTTGCACATTGGCAAACATTGTATAATACGGTTTTGTTGAACTACGTTACACAGAAATGAACGTAAATGGTGATTAAGAAAATGAAAGCCACACACACGTTGCCGCATATACAAGAAAATATTATAACTACTACTGTTCGTATCCAGTATATTTTTTAAATGGTTACTCGTGCATGTGTACACTTAATACCATAGATGCATTATTAGACGCTTTGTAAACTAAAAAAAGGGCTTATATACTGCTAACGGGTGTTAAACCTTTAAACCCAATTAGTCATTTCTTTTACACCAAATGTCAAACAAATTAAGCTTAGATGAAACGAGATTTCCTGTTTTACCAGTCGTTGAAAAAGGTACTGTAGCTGACATCGTGTTTACATCCTTTTCAATATATTTTTTCCGTATGGTTTGCTCTAAAAACATGCAACGGAAGAATGAGGTAAGGTAGTAGAATAGCCGTGTTTTAAATTCATATATTCAACAATTAAAAACTCGCCTACATAAACCGTGGTCAAAACACATTCAACAACACTGCGACCATATTTTCTACATATATAATCTCGAAAAAAGAGGGCCAAGGGCCCTAAGTCTTTCACTTAAGACCCGAAGTGACTGAACTGTTCTGAGCACTTTTCATGATGTAACTGTACCCACATTATAAGTCAGCCGAGGTTTTATTAAAACAAATGTACTGAATAAGTTTAATGATAATCGGGCAACCAATACGACTTATAGTGTTCGCGCGAAAGCACTATAGCCATATAAGGAAAACTGCCTTGCCGCGCAGTTGTGTTTTAAACTTAACAACAGGGTGGGGAAATGTACACCCCAGGTGCATGGTTTGAATAAACTTGAAAGAGGACCATCACATTATGTTTCCTGCTAAATATCAAACATCAGGGCCTTGCGGATTAAAAGGAAACGTTTTTGAGGGTATACACTATATACATTTTAAGGGAACCAAAAAAGCCAAATAACACAAATATGGGTAATTATATGCGGTTAAGGAAAACGGGTGACCTACAGGTCCAGGTTTGGCCCCTGGGGTGTGATTTGAGCAAACATGTTTGAAGACAAACATACAATGATGTGTGCCAAATACCAAACCTCTGGGCGATGCGGTTTCAGAAGAGAATTTGTTTTTAAGTTTTCAAAAGATGCATATAAGTTAAACGAGTAACCCCAAGGTTGGAGCCAATAATTACCCAGTGACTTGATTTGAAAAAACTGTGTAGATGACTACCAAGAGGTTTTACATACCGAATACCAAACTTTTTGACCATTTGTTTTTTGAGAGTATACACTATTTACATTATAAGGGAACCAAAGAAGCCACAGCCCCGGGCCATTTGGTTTCTGAGGAGAGTAACTTTCAGTAATTGATATGAAGGAAACATGTTACCCTCTGAAGGCTTGGTCAATTTAGTCCCCGGCACATGATTTGAACAAACTTGGTAGAGGACCACTATGCGATGTTACATGCCATATACCACACCTCTTTGCCTTGTAACTTCAGAGTAGATTTTCACTCAAGGAAATGATTTTACATACTTGGTGGATGACTATCTTGCGATGCTACATGCCTAATACCAAACATCTTAGCAAAATGGTTATACATATTTCTGAACCGCAATTAAATCAAACACACCAGACAACGCGAAAAATGAATGTCTACATAATGTTTCCACCAAAACCACATTTAATTCAAACAAAGCCTTTGGAGCTTTCCAAAAGCATCGTCTCCAAGATTAATCGCATCGTCTGATTCTCTCCACTCCATTAGTATCTGTACGATATGATCGCCGCCCGCGTAATCAGATTTTATTGTCTGCAACACCTCAGGTTGAATGTTAAGAACCGACGCCAGCTGTTCGGGGGACATTGTCACAGAGGATGCAATAACACCAAGTGCCTTGTCCGTCATTGTCTCTAGAGAATAAAAAGGTTTCAATTGAAAGTCTACACATTACAAAACTTATAATTCTTTTAACATTCGATAGCAACGCATTACAACGAAAAACAAGTGATGTGTTTGTGAAACACTATGTCCCCTTTTGAGCGATTTTGATCCATATATTTGACCTTTGACCTTGAAGGATGACCTTGACCTTGACCTTACACCACTCAAAATGTGCAGCTACATGAGATACAAATGCATGCCAAATATGAAGTTGCTATCTTAAATATTGCAAAAGTTATGGCCAATGTTAAAGTTTGTGCAAACAAACCAACAAACCAACAAACAAACAGACAGGGCAAAAACAATATGTCCCCCAGTATAGACTGGGGGACATAACAAGTAGCTTAAAAGTGGTATTTTTATTACTGTATTGCGAAAGTTTAATTGGCACCTCAATGTCGACATTGTGAACTTTTGAAATAATATTGGATGAAAACATTCATTTAATATGAAGGGTTTTTATAAGTATCTTCAAGTATAAATGCACACACCATTTTTTTCGCGAACGAAATAACTGAAATGCATCTAACATTTTAATTACCTCTTTGGTATCGAACGAAGTCTTTGCAATTTTCATAAATGTCAGTATGTTCATGGTAGTACAACTTGTCGAGAATAATTTGAACCTGTTTTAAAATAAAACACGGTCAGTATACCATTTACATTATCTGATAGTTGTTTAATTATTTATGAAAACGCTGTTAACTATGATTTTATATTCACTGGAAGAAAGACAAAGTGTTTATTTGTTTATTCCCTTGAGCTCCTTGTGGAGCATAGGGCCTCTCCAAAAGACATAGTGAGCGAGGCACACATATGTATTAATGTGTATCCGATTGATAAATAGTGGTAAACTTTTCGTTTTCAATTATGATAGACAAATGAATGCATATAACCAACACATATGCAAACGATGCACATATATTCATGTTAAGTCAGAACACGAATATAAATTATATAACATACTATCTTTGAGTGAATACCTTGTCCTCTTGTTTCGTGGTCTGTTTCATCCAGTCATGGAGGACATTTTTGCACAGAGTTCTCTTATCGAATTCCGGTGCCCGTCTCCTCGCAACGCAAATCAAGGACTGCAGCTGACGTTTATCGATGAAACAACACACAATGTCCTGCCAATTATCAGGTTGTTTCTCACAGAAGCATTTCGACAGATACCCAGAAAGGCATACGACTGGTGGGAAAATAATTGTGACGATTATTTGATAAAACTTTATTTTATTACTGCTACAATTTTCCAGTTAATGAAGTAATTCACAGGAAGATCGGATATCATGTAGTAAATATTCGTTAAAACAATTCACATGTAGATTACCATTGTGTCTTTATAACAAATCCAAACTTAAAGCCACTATTCCAACACGGCATGCGTCTGATTCTAATCATTACAAAAAAAATGATTTTTGCGTACTAAAAATGCAAGTGGTACCCCTGTGCTAACTCTCCGTATATCGACCTTAAACACGCTTATTTGAATGATTAATTCTCGCAATTGTTAAAAAGTTCACTATTCCGTCCAGCATACAATGCTGACTTAAGATGAATACGGAAAATGTAAGTTTTAGTCAGAAAATCCAATAAATCTATGCTATCGTGGGTTAAAGAGTTCCGGGATTTGTTTTTTCAGAAAATAAATAATCTTTTTTATTCGTCATCATTTAAAAAACGTACTGTATCGCATTGTATTATCTCATTAACCTATTGCAATATTATTTGTGCCCTAGCCGCAGCTGACAAGCCGCAAAGCGTTTGAAATATGTGTTTCAATATCTTTTAGAACCGAGGTGTTCACTTCACCGAGGTCTCTATTGTTTATAAAACAAATGCTGGTGGTATGGTATCTGTTTTCAGGAGATATGAGACGTGAGCTTGAGAAATCTGATAATTTATTATTAGTTTCAGATGCTTTAACAGGACAGACTTTCGCTTTGTATTAAGTGAGCATTTTGAAAGGAAGGCATCGAGGTAATTATAATTCTCCGTAGCTCTGTCGTGTGCTTTGTTTATGTTAAAATCTTATATAAGGTATCAGCGGCTTCAGTCAGCGATTGGTTAACCAGCGTGCTAGAAATTGATCAGAAATATTTTAACCGGAAACCTTTCGGAGCGGTTCATCGCTATATAGCAAATCTCGAAATGATATATTAATATTTAAAAAGTAACAGACAATCATGTTCCAAGTATTACCAGCAATTTTGGAAACTATGTAATAGAGTTTAAACATTGCAAATTTAATTGAAATTTATATATCAATTATTATCCTCCTGAATTTGTTTTTTTTTTGCATTACGTGTTAATTGAATGGAAATTCATTACGTTCGAAAATACTCTAAACACGTTATCATCGACAGAACAAATATTCTATTGCCTGAATCTATAAGCGCGTCCTGACAAAACCAAATCTTAATTATTCTGCAGTGCGTTATATGTTTTACCAAGTGTTTACTGATATACAGCTTAACTTCCCTTACATGAAATCTAAATCAAACAGCAGTTATTTCAAATAAATATATGCTTACACTAGTAAGGAAATCGAATTTTATTAACCTTCGTCTGACCTCTTGGAGTATTAATCTGAGAAAAGAACATTGGTTTAAGCAAATGGTATATAAAAATATTTGTTCAGACATTTAAATATAAAGAAGGACTGAAAGCCATGCTGTTAATATTGTACACACATGATTATCACAAATATGGTAAAATTAATGTTACATTGTATTTGGTAGTTTACTTTTCATGCCTATGTTTTTGGGTTACCTTGGACAGATGAATTGTGAAATCGATAATCTCATCTGGAAATTCATTGTCGTTGTCGATACTCAACTGCAGACGTCCATGGTAATCTGGAAGTTCTCTTTATCATTGATTTCATTCATGTTCTTGTAGAAAGTATACTGTGCCTTTATAAATCAATTTTGTCCTCAGTTAAACATTTTCTACAAATATATTTACAGTTCTTGTTTTAAGAACTATATACAACTCGGTTTTTTGGATCGATGATAACTTTATAATTAAATATATACTACCAATGCTTTTTTGAAACAAAAACGCACTTACCTGTCTATTGTCGGTATTTAAAATCTCGATATTTCCCCGGCTTGATAAATGCAAACGTTTTCCATCTCTTAAATGCAGGAGCTTACTTGGATCTGGTCCTTAAAGTTAAATATTCAATACAAATGTGAACAAAATCGATATGGCCGAATAAGAAGGATACTAGCAACACGTTTTTTGTTCGTTATTATTTTTTTTTAACAGTAAAACTGTATTATGCGATATGGATAGATGTTGGTAGATATATGCTTACTAATAATCATTATGATTATTGGAATGTCCGAAACAAAAAATCGTAAAAAGTATATAAAACGTATTTTAACATATAGCATACATTGCAAATATTTGATAGCTTACTATCCAATATTTCCAAAACGACAATAGTGAAAAATCCGATTTGATTAAATATGCATATACGTAAAGGAATTAGTCTTAGATAAAACAATATTGACAATGAGTTCCAATAAGTATTAATATCAACTTTCGATACTTTTGTTCTTTTATATGCATTATCCATATGTTCGCATTGTATTTTTGTTGTAACTTTACATAAACACAATGTGTTATAGCAATACACATATTGAATTAAACTGAATTGCTAAATTGTAAGGTCAACATTGCTCCTCACTCAGAGTATAGCCGTCATTGCTCAGTCGTTCAAGTTTTTGCTGTAAATCGGTTGGCTGAACGACTACTATCTTCGCATTCTGTGGATTCGCCTTTTGCTGCTTCAGAACTATGTGTACAGGTGTGCGGAGACTTAAGGCATGATACGACTGAGCAGCTGGAGTTTCACTTCTTTATATGATACGACTGAGCTAACTTTAGTGCGTTTTCGTTTGGACACGTTGATGGAAGTTCAACCTCGACGATGCTATAATGTTGCCGTTGAGCAAACAATACTTAATACAGACTTATTTTAACACAATTCAGCAAAAGGATTTCCGTACTGGAGAACACAATAATATGTCTCCATCGTGTAACAGATATATAGGAATAATGAAACTCCAGAATCATTATCAGGAGAGAAAAACTTGTCCGCATGTCTCTTGACCAATTTCCCATAAAATTCAAGACAACGTATACAATACGACATTACACATAAAAGCGTGTTTAAATCTCGGGACACCACATTGGAACGGTCAATATGAGCATTTTGGGATCATAACCGTTCGATGGCTCGCCTAACCTTAAACTAAGCTATAATTAAGCACATTACAACGTCGTGTAAATAAACATTAACCTCATAGCATCGTATTTCAAATTAAAACGATATGAAAGAGTATTATAATTTGATGTAAGAACAATGCAATTACTTAAAGATACATTTGAGACACATATTAGCAACTAAGATGAAATGAAATAAGTACAAGTATCATCTAAGCACTTCTTGTGAACAAGATTTCAGAACAAAGCATCAAATACTAGTACATGTAGTACCAATTCCGGATCATCGTACCACATCGTAACGTATCTCAGAAAGAAGTATTTATGCAAGGTGTATTATAATCACGTAGTTTGTATGTATATGCGAAAATTGTACTTAATTTATAATTGTAAAAGAGAACACTTTTACACATATTGGAGGAGGTAGTTATTCCAGCTTTTTCTTCGTTTTGTCGGTTAATCCACGCACACTTTTCATGGTTCAGTTGATTACCAGTATTAAGTGCTCATGCATACGCCATTAAATGACAACTGCCCTTCTTCAATCAAATGTTGGGGTAAAGTGCTAGGTAAAATTATTTCAGGGCAAATAATCACAAACGATAACCGTTTCAGTAATATAATCAATAGATCCTCGGATTTGTAGTCCAGGGATCTTTTAACGGAGCAAGTCTCATAAAATCGCTCACGTTGTTTTCTATGTAATACTATGAAATTCGTAAAGTTAATCAGGAGAGTGTTTTGTTCTTGTCCACTTCTTTTAGAACATAATACAGCTACACACAATCAATGACCACAACTGGTAAGGTCAATGTAATTTGAGGTTTAAACCGGTTTGAGAGCTTGCCGTTCGCACTTTCCCCAGAATTAATCACAAACCAAACGCGAGTACAAACAAATTTCAATAAAATGTTTCTATACAGACCTAACATAAATAAACATGAATGACAAAACGTCATGTACGAATCGAATTTTACACACATTATTTAAGTTTACATGATGCGTAAGTAATTAGAATTTCTATTATATCGATTTGGAGATTTGTTTAAAACTTACTGGTCTACACAAAAATATTTTCCATCTATAAAAGATATTCTATAAAAGATATTAAACTACCAAGTTAGCGTTGTATCTACAGAAACTAGGAGACAAAATATTCGTAAATATGTTTCAACCACATAACAGAAAAAAGCTTTACTTCCTACGTCCTACTGGATCCACATACAACAAATCAAACGGCTGTAGTATTTCATATAAGCAAACAATGAAACTCCAGAATCTAAATCAGGAGCAAAATTCGTGTCCTAACCCAATACTTTTAGAACAAAACACCAACTATTAAAATAAAATCGCCGCTTTAGAACGGTCAATGCAAAGCACCGTGGGTTCAACCCGGTTTGAGGTCCAGCCGAACCTCATTCTGACCCCAGAATAAATTAACAACCTAGTTTTAAGAAATGTCGTCAATTTGTTTCAATTACGTTACAAAACATAGCTACACTGCGTACAACCTCTGAAGACTGAAATTTGACAACATTAGAATATGTACAGGGATACAGTACATGTATCTGCGTAACGAAACACTTGACTGAACGTATCTAAAATTGACGTGCAGATTTTGGTTTTCCTCAAAATGTGAGGAGTTATATTTGTGCATTTTACAATAATAAGCAAGACAAAGTTCGCATAAGATTCAGCTTAAAAACTTAAGCTCAGATTAGTTAATATAACAGGACTCATAATATGTTATGATTTGCGTAAGTAGATTTAGAAGATGAAAGCAAAAAAAAGCGTTTTAACTTTTGGTCTCAACTTATTAATTATCAATAACATTTAAGTGGTACGATCAACTCTGTCGGAAATATATCACGATATATCACGTAAGTTAGATGTTTGATAACCTAGCACCCCCAATAAATGTCATATCTATCACATTTTTGGGACGTTTATGTCACAGAGTGTTAAAATTAGTATAAGAAAAAAAATTAACAATAGTATATGTGTAAAAAGTAGTCATTCTTTTTAACCTTATTTGGCTATCGTAAGGCAGTTATACGCCAACATACATGTATTTTTGATATTCATTTTTTACAAAGTTCTGGAATAAGTACATATTATGAGCCTAAGTGTATATTACATATTTATTAAAAACATGTTATTAAAATAATCTACAAACTTTCACGTAATAAATTATAAAATAATATGTATTATGTATATTACGTATGTACAGTTTGGAGCCTATGTGTCATAGCATTAGATATAGTACTTGTTTAACGAATAATGAATTTGGTATTGACACTGTTACTCTGTCTAAATGTAATGTACCTTAATGTTTTTTCAGATGAAAGAAACTAAAGATAACATCAAACTACTAGGCAAGTTTAATTAAGTATTGGCGAGTTATACCCATTTGATCGATAGGAATTTGGCAATTTACAAGTGTAGTATTCTTAAATCAAGATTAAATAACTTGCATGTATAGCGAAAAAGCATTAATGCATGTATACTCCGGATGATGTATTTAATTTTAAACCGTTTTATAAATAGAAAATTGCATGTTTTTGCAGTATATACGCAGGTATATCTGTCTTGGTTTGGTGGGATTTACACTGAAATGACCACGTTGTTGGCGTCCTTGTATTCTCGTTCAGCGAAAGTCCATCCTTTACTTCTCGACATTATAAGGTGATAACGACTGCCTCTTTGGCGGGCGCCTAATATATATTTGAAACGATAACAGACATCGAAATAATTTAGGAACAAGTCCTAGTTAACATCTGCTAGTCTTTTATTTTAAGATAAATCACTTTTGCAAATATAAAACAGGACAAATCAGACAACACTACACATAATATTCATGATTTAAGCTAGATTTTGCCTAGGAAATGTTAACACGAAATCGGACATTTAAACAACTGCATTTTAAACTGTATGTGTTTAATCATAAGATTCATAAGTAAATAAACATGTACATAAATCAACATAACGTTTTGAATTATGATTATATGATATATANTTACATGTTAACCAGAGGCCTGTTGGTCTACGGTCGCCTAAATCATTTTTTTTAACCCTAACCCTAACTCAAACCCTTACCCGTTACATGCTATTTTTAGTTGGGCGACGGTGGACCATCGTTCATATGCAACTGTCAGACAATATATTTTGATTATATGTGCTTCAATGGACTCATTTTTGTATATGCGTTATGCATTTATGTTAAAAGCCTAATTAAGTTTAATAAACTTGAAACTGTACTAAACGCGTTCACTGGTTGGCTTCGAGATATCAATTTCAAGGTCTTTTGATGGCGCGTTATCGCAGGTAATGGTGATCATCGGCCCGAGAGAGACAGCACCAGACGGGATATCGGAACTTATGGCACTTACATCCATGTCCATTGCTTTATTGACGACCTATATGTGTGTTAAACTGAACTTATTTTCTGTATAATATACGATTGAAATAAAGACTTATTTACATTGTGCATTTGAATAAACATCTTCATACTGCAAAACGGTAACAAACAATTATAGTGTAAAACATCGACTCGGTTGCAAAAAAACACATTCCCATAACGAAATAATGTTCTGTTATCCCCTTACATGAATATGGACTTGTTTGTAAAGTATTTTATTTCTTACCGACAGTCGAACGTTAGTTCTGCAAAAAAAAATGCATCTCTCGGAGTAAAGAGTTTCACATTTTTGTCAGTAGTCGAAGTAACGGTAAGACCCAGCTTCTCTATAATCACCTGCTGACACCTAGGTCTTGACACAACCATTACCTTTAGAGTGTCGAAGCTGTTGGCTTCTTATCCAACAAGATAAGTTGTAGAAAAATTATTAAAAACCGTAATATACAAATGATGAACATTTGTGTTGCATACTTATAATAGTTTATTCGAAACAGTCACATATTTATTGTTTAAATATAATTGCTTTCAACGTAGGTTATATCGCTTTAAGCACATTTCGAAACATTTCATCAGATATAATTCGTGGTAACAGATTACTCGTTTTTAATGTTATTTTATATGTTTTTAATGCTTTTGGTTTCAATTTGAGAAATTCGTTTTTTTTCCTGTACATTGTTTTCGTCAATTAACTTGGTTGGTTTCACAATATCGGATGTTTGCAAATGACTCCCATTCATGGAATATTTTAAGACGAGTTCCTCAGATTCGCTAGATACGGTCTTTTTCCATCTACTTCATCGCATGGTCGCTCATATCTAATTGACACAAATCAATGTCAGTTAAAATAATCGTAAATTTGTATCGATCGATTAGATATGATTGATATATAATTTTACATCTTACATGATCGGTGTCCAGTTGTTTGGATCTAACCGCCTTGCCTTTTCTTCTTCATTTCTTTTCCTTTCTCGTTCCACCTCTTCTTTCAGTCTAAGTTGTCTGCGTTCCTTTTCTTTCCTCCTTCTTTCTTCTTCTAAGCGTAAATATTCTTCCATCGCCTTCTTGAATATATAGAATTGAAACGTACATGACCGTTTGTCATGTGGTATAGTCGTTCACTGTCATACACAACAAATTGTCACGACGATATTCAGTGCAGGAACCATACTGGTCTCAATACAAATTGTATCAGAAAGTAGTTGCGTCATAAAGTATACTATATGGTCTTTTTTAATTTCGGTTTATTTTATTTTTTTCGTTATGCATTCGGGCAGTTACTGAAATGATCCGTCTCTTGTATGATACAGCACAACGCATGCGATTCGAATTGTACGTACGTTTTTTAGAATCTTAATATTTCATACATGTTCAAATGACCATTAGATCAATAAAAATATAAAATCCATGTGTTAAAGCATTTTACCATGTTACGTTTAGCGACTGTTATTGAAACAGTGACGGTCTCTCAAATACAATTAAAACGACAAGAAATAAAAAATCGGTTTCTAAGATAATACTTCTACTACTACTACTACTACTACTACTACTACTACTACTACTACTACTACTACTACTACTACTACTACTACTACTACTACTACTACTACTACTACTACTACTACTACTACTACTACTACTACTACTACTACTACTTCTACTACTACTACTACAACTACTTCTACTACTACTACTACTACTACTAATTGTACTACTACGACTACGACTACGACAACGACTACGACTACGACTACGACCACGACCACGACCACGACTACGACTACGACTATTGTATACTAAATATTGTCACTTACCTAAATTAAATTATAAACCAAAACTGATAGTTAGGTTGACGGAAGAGATATTTTATCGAAATAACAAAACAACATGTTATTTAAAACGTCCAATCTTGATAACAACGGTATGTTATTAAAAACTGTATTCGTCATGTACAAATTTGACCAATAATTAAATGATATTCAATAAGCTTAATATTAAAAGCCAAAATCATTTGATCTATATTGATTTTCAATAAGGTAATAAAACGTGAGCGTGCTACAATCTCAAACCCTAAGTATACCTAGTTAACACCTGCGATGGAATATATCAATATACGTGAGGTTTTGGGAATCAATATTCACATTAATATGGTTGCTTACTTGTTTTCGTTCAAAGTACAATGCGCTCTGCCGCAATAAACCATTTGCATTTTTTTAAACTACAATTTACAGATTTATCAACACTCACAGGAAAGTAACATTGTATTATTGAAACAATGCCCATTCATTAAAATAATGGGTATCACTCGAAAATCAAATTAAGCTTCTTAATTTTGTTTTCAAACGAATTAGGCCTGTTTATAGTATGTCGACTTTGGTATCTCTGTGACCTTGTTATGCCAATTTGTGTCAGAATTATCTGAATTATATGAAGCATCCTAAATAAAGAGCTAAAACTCTAGCTGACATGTAGATCTAGCAATGTCACTGTTGCTTAAAATATATCAAACATCTGAGTTCAATGACTTAACTTGGATTGAGATTTTCTGTCGAAATTTTGTGTGTAGGGAGGTTACTTGCTGATCTAGTGAGGGTTTTCATTAGGAGTCAATGGAGTCAATGCTACTGTTACTCAAAACCGAAAAATATTTTCTGCGCAATAGAAAGAATTAGTTTGGAATGAAATATTAAGGATAATTTTGAATACATGTACTTTAATGTGTAGGTAGATTAAAGGAATACCAATGCTGGGATTGCTTTTGGGGCCATTGGAATAAAAATAAAAATTCAATAACTTGAGAGTGGATGGATGTCTTGTGCAATAATTTAGTTTCTAGGTACCTTACACGCTGAACTAGGTTGGGATTACATTTGGGGTCAAGGTCAATGTTACTAAAATAAGCTTATAGTCCAGACCTTACATGCAAATTTTTTGGATGGTCAGATTTCTTGTTTTCATTTACTTTCATCTTTTAGTTCAACTAAATTATAAAACTACTACATGTATAACTAATACAGATATTTAACTTCAAATGAGTCTTTGTGGTCAGTATGGTAGGTGACTGGCAGAAAATTTACACTGTACTATCAAAGCCGATGAACAGTGGAGGTCGCTTTCTTGGGCAGCTCTTGTTAAAAGGAATTATGTCCCATTTAAATTAAGATTGAATGCAACATGATATTGTACAAACTATTTTCTGAAAATCAGGTGAATGTGAAAGAAAATTCCTTTCAACGTGCATGTGTATACATTTCTATTGAAATGCAAAATCTTCTTCTCGTTTTGACTGATGGTATGTGCGTATCTTAACCGCAGGTGGTATAATACACAGGATAATAAAGACTTTGGTATTTATAGAACCACGAAACATGAGCACAGTTTGGGGTTTTTAGCTGTCATTTTTAGAAAATATGGGGTTACCATAAACAAATTTAGCAAATTTTTGCCAAAATGTGTACTCCCGAATATTATGAGGCAATACACTTATGACTGAGTTTTTATTCATTTCATTTTCATCATTTCACAGGCTAACTTTGCCGACAATTGACCAGCTTTTCGACGTCTGTTAAAATGCCCTGGTAAATATATTAACAAAATAATTCTTTTTCACTATCTATTATTATCTATTGCTGTTGTTTCACTCCTTCGACCCTTTGAGGTAAACAGATTCTCAAAATCTATATTAAATATACTACTGTATGCATTATGTTATATATATATATAGCTTGAATCATTAACAAGTGGACCTCTTCCAAGATTGTTTCCAATTATAACTGCGGCATAACCAGTTACATCTCATATTTAAAGAATGGATCATATTTCTTGCAACTGATTTATCTTTGGCACAGTTATAGTGCTATTTGACCCTTTCTTTTGAAAACAATGTAAGCAGTAACAAATACGCCTTTAAAACTAGACCACTCTAGAAGATTTGAGACTCCATAAATCCCCTTTTATGTAAATCAAATTGTGTTCACTGACTAAATGATCCTGATAGAATATCCACTATCTTTGTATTATTCAAACGACCCAAATGTTTAAAGGGGCATACTGATTGTATTTTCCAATGAATGTCAAAATAACCTACTTATTAAACAATACATATTCCCTCTTTTCAATCAGATATGTATCTACTCACAATTTTATTTTGATAAAATCAAAAAGAAAAACATAAACAATTCAAAACAGATTTGTTTTTTACATGCCTGTCTTGGGATTCAATCTTAATGTAAAATCTCTATTTTGTAAAAATAAACTTGACATGCAAACTGATTTAATGTTACATTACTTTAATATTCTTCGTTTCATTAGTTAGCAACTAGCAAATTGAAATTAAACAGCTATAATTGCATCAAGAAACTAGTACATTAAACGTGTCATATTCACATATTGTTAAAAATATACTGTTCTCCGTGAAACCGTGAAATATACAAAACAAAACAAGCGAAGTAACGAAATATAAGCAAACCATATTTAAATACGTAACATGGATTTGTCTTTTGGAATACAAACGTCAGCTATACACGAGAAATAGTAATTTACATGATTATAATATTTACTTAAATAAGGGACAACTTTAGCAGGAGTCATAATAAGTAAATGTTGTAACATTTTATTTAAACGTAAACACGTATGAACTTCACAAATAAGGTGACTTAAAACTAAATTCATTTACGTAATGAAAACTAAACAAAGTTATAATTAAATATTAAATATCCGTGCTAGTTAGGTCGATCATGTATAATAAAATGTCATTAACTTAAAAACGTTTTCAGTGTTTTATAGTTATAGTGTTTGATTGTATGCATCCATATTCATTAAAAGTTATAGCAAAGTGATATCTTCACGGTGTACGATCTATTTCTTAAAACAGCCATTATAGTTTCAACACACTTCGTGACGTTCGCAATGTAAACATCGAAATCTAATCTTTGGGTTTTACATAAAATTCGGTTGAAATACTTGATTAGATTTACCTGGCTGTGTGTTTATTAATGCGGATGGTCATATATGTTATTGAGTTTTGAACTTGTTGGAACTAAAAAACACTAAAAACACAGCAGTGTTGAATATTGACAATACTTAGTAATATTAACATTGCACAATGCAATCAAAACATGTATGTATCTGCAGGTAATTTTACTTTCGATTTCACATACGCTTGATAATCATAAATATTATGTGTGAAATGTGTAGCAGTAAGTAGTGTGCTATAGAAAAAGCAGTTCCAAAGAATGGATTACTAAAACGATATAATTAACATGTGACAATTTAAGAAACAAAGTTTAAGTTAGTGGATGTGGAATTTACAGAGGTTAACACACACTCTTCATAGTACCATTGCTACCAGGAGTGTTGACCCTTCGTGTTACGAACTATCAAGTGACGAAGTTGCTAAACAAGACAAACAGCCGGTTTCAGTGTGGTTGAATGTCGACTTCGCGCCTGAATTATCAGCTCTGTTGAAGAAAGGTTGTGGTATCATTTCACTGAAAACGCTCACATATATATACAGTAATAAGCTAAATAAATAGGTATTACAATAAACAAGTATTCAATTTCAGACGTGACGTATTGATATCTTTGTTAGGTAATTAATATGTATATGTAACACGTGTGTGTTTTGTGACACATTAAGGTCTGAATGTGAGGTTTGGCAAATCATTCAACCTGTTTAAACTGCCAATAATTTGCATTGCCCGTTCTGTGAAGGTGATACGAGCTTAAATCATGCATATATACAATGTTGTATTGTGTACTTTGATTTGAAATGTATAGGCAATTGTAAACTTACCATACATATAAGACTAGCTCGTATTTTCAATTTATCCTGGAGTTTCATAAAGTATTTATATTTATTATCAGGACGAGTCTTTCGCAGTACATGTACTGGCTAGAGTACAGTGTTCAATCTGTGATAAATAATTGTTAACCCTCTTATGTGTGTTCGATATAGTATTTTTGCTCATGCATCCCCATAATTGCAATTGTATTTGAGTATTGTAAAACTTAGAAATGGGCTTCAATTTGACAATCGAACGTTGAAAATGTATTCGGTATCATGTATCTTATATTAAGTATACACGCACAACGTTTCTAATCCGTCACTTTTATTGTGTTTTGTGAATGCGAACAGTGTGTTTTGTCCTCTGATACGCCGACTAACATCACGTGATACTTTCTTTGTATGTGATATGTTACGTAAAGAATTGCTAATATTTTAACTTAAATTAAAAAGTAAAGGCGAACAATGGCAACACGGTATTGCGTTCGAAAATGTTGAAGGTGCCACATGCTGTTGTTTGTAAACCATTTCATCTTCATCCATTTGAATAAAATTATCGCTTTGTGAATGTTTTATTGAAATCTGAAAAAAATGGTATGTATTTATAGATGAACCCACAATAACAACAACAACATGTCTTAGCTCTTAAGCATACAATTGCTTTTAAGCCAAATGTAAAATATACAAGTGTAAATGGATTATAATAATTATGAAAATTAGGTAATGGTAGAAGTTTTTAAAGATTTAACTGATTCAAAGCATTCGATGTGTCACTTTAACATTGATACTGACTGTTGTTGACAAAATACTGAGACGAAGAATTCACAATACATAAAGAGTATCATTTTAACATGGATGTTCATTATTACTTATCATTTATCAAATTCTGAGAAAACATACTATACATATATCAATTAGTTTGTTTCTAAATTGTTCCGTTTACAATTTGCATTATATATATATATTGAAAGATTAATGATTTGTTCATATTGTGTGTTCTCATAAACATATGAAAGTTATTTAATGTTGTTTATCTTTGATAATATGACTTTAAATATGTTTTTTTTTCTAATATCTTTGTAAACTGGACCTATAAATAAGAAATGGTATTCACTTTCTACGATATTAAGATTAAAAACAAATACATTTTCTGTTATGCCGAGCAATATTGTGTTATCGACCTCGTTTTATTTCTTATCTATGTGATAATAGGCGGAATCGAGTTAGTTCTATTTTAAATTGTTTCGTTGAAATGATTTCCATATATTGCCCTATATTAAACGTAAGCTTGATTCGGGAATATGTATTTAGTCTTGATGAATTATTGATTTCACTGTACCAGTATTGCTTGTAAGTGTATGTTTGTTCAGATTTTTCTGTCAGGGTTTCTTGTTCTGTCCATAGATAAGTTAAACCTAGCTGCTCGAGTATTGATTTGATTTGATAATTTGACACTATTTTAGGTCATGTCGAGTTGGCTATCTGATTAAGCGTGCTATCGCATTTATCATGCAACATGTGTCGTACAGTTAAGGGTTGAAACGTGACCAATATCTTTATTTAAGCATTAAAGTCAAAGGATTGTGAAGCGGTAAAGCACTATCAAACAACATTATTTATATTAAATAGTGCGTAAGTATCATGGCTGAAGGTGGCTATGAAATAAATAGTGATTCGGTTGGGGACGTTGCTATTGTGAGGTCATGTGACCCTTGCTTTAGGGATAAGAACAGCAATGAGGCAACGTTGTTCTGCACTGAATGTAAAGAATTCCTTTGCAACATGTGCAGGAACTTACACGTTAAATACACGCCAGGTAATCATAACATAATAAGTCTTCGAGATAACGATACTATGCTAACGGCGGTGGATATGAAAGGCATGGACCGATGTAAGGAACATTCAAAAATGATTAAATTTGCCTGTGATGATCATTATTTGTTATGTTGCAGCGAGTGCCTGTTTATTCACAGAAATTGCAAGCTTGTTTACAAAGTGAAAGATAAATGCAAAGAGAATTCGGAAAAATACCGAGCCGAGAGGGAATCGCTAGAAAAAGCGAACGCGCTTGTCAATATCGTGATTGAAGATTGTGGTAAAATTAACGAAGAACTAAAGAAGAACGTATATGATGTTTCACAAGAGATTAATAAACATGTTGATGAAAATGTAGCTTTGCTGAATGATATACGAGCAAATGTACTGAAGGAAGCGCATGCTATACTCGATGAAGAGACACTAAGACTAACTGAGAGACAAACTGCATGTGAGAACGTAGCAGAGACAATAGCTGACATTTTACCGCTCTTGTCAACAGTGTTGGATCAGGGAACAGCTGAACAAGCATTTATCATAACGCGAATATATAAGGACAAACTAAAGCACATTTGTGATGAAGTTTCTAAACAGGAAAATCCACCTTGTTCAGTGCGATTGCGTCTGCAATTTCCAAGTGATTTGTCTACAATGCTGAGGAAAAGGCTAAGGATTGAAAAACTTAAAACGGATTTTAAACCAGCACGCAAAGGTATGAACCCACATATTAACTACTTAATGTTGTTAGAAACTGCTTTTTTAAGCAGATACAGAAACTTTTTAATGTAAAGATCTTAAACATTATATTGTTTTACAAGTTTAACCTACAGGAATAGTTGAAAACATGCTTCCATTATTGAAGAATACGTTGTCGAAAGATGCACGTATTTACAGTGTAACTGTTATTCGAACTAACCATTCCACTTTAGCTCGTAGTTTCGAAGAAAAGTTGAGAGCGCTGTTCTTCTGCAGCTCTTGTTTTATATTAAACGATTTTGCAAGTACTGAATTGATTGACAGGTCACGATGTTCTGAATGACGATATAAGCCGTTTGAAACCGTTGTCGGGCATACAAGGACGTGAGCAAAATCTGAAGGTAGAGTAATTCGTGTTTATATATAGTACTACAACATACGAAGATTGGTTTTATGCATCATTAAGTAATATAGGATCTGTCATAACCGTACTCTGTTAAAGCCGGATCTTTTTTAAGCGAGCGAACCTTTGGCTCAAAATAATTTTGTTTGAGAAATGGTTTTCTTACGATTATATTTGTTTACCAGGGTCAAGAGTTCAACAGAATAGAGGTCATCAAGTCAAGCCCCAACACTGGTCTTCCGATCAGAGTGATTTCTGCAAAACTCCACGAGCTGATAGCAGAGAAGCGTCTTCACAATAAGGATGTGTTACATTGGATAAAGTCTAGTTTAGATGAACCAAGCACCAAGTCAAACACGTTTATCCGTGAGCTCATGGCAGCTGTGTGTACCAGTGTAGTAAAAGGTTTGATACTGAATGTTATGAAACGAATCACGTTGCTTTAGACATTTGATTAAGCTACATAATATATGTGGCTATTTTTACCCCGACACCGTTGTTACTTCTGTTGTGTTTTAATTAATAGATGTAGTGTCCATAAATTTCCGGTTTCGGCCGAGGTTTAATAATGTATGACGCTTGTAAATGTCAGAGTTACACCAAATGATTACGCATTTCCATAAGTCATAAGTAATTATACCTAGGCTGAAACTGTTCTGTTTTTTTATGAGAACATTCAGTTATTCGCTTCTCACCTAGGTGACCAGGGTTCAAATCCCATTCGCGGAGCATTTGAGTTTGGTTTGTGGTCACCATTCTGGACAGGTGGGTATCATCCAGGATCCCCCCTACAACACAAGACCGCATCAAAATTGATAATCTTTCAGTAACCAAACGACTAAATAGATGGAAATAGCAGCTAAAATTCAAAATTCGTCCCAACGTTCGTGAGTCTTGAAAGTTAATTAGGTAGGAGTGCTGGGACACACTCCAGGTCCACACATAATGCAGCCTCAGGCGCGGAAGGACCTCAACCTTTGAAATGCACACACACAGAACAGTCAGTTCTACTCCCGACCTCGTCGAGTTCACATCCCAATGCATATGATAAGGTAACGAGCATTAGATTATTAACAAAACCTTACGGACTTTGAGCACATAGAAATTGCTAATCTTTTTCTAGCGACGTATGAGCCTTGAAGACGAATTCCTACCCCTCAATAGCTCGGGTCGCTTATAGTTAATAATATATAAGCCCTAAGGCAAAGGCCTTCGTACCAACACTATACGACACTGTTGAGGTTCCATGCCTAGTTCATGAGGTCATAATACATACCCGGCGTCAGTTCTACGTGCCCCAAGGTTTTATCTCACGGTCCTGTTTTACTTAGCCGGAGGCATGTGCTTCAATTTAGCAGCTCGATGCCTATAAGCGACAACCAAAAAAATGGGTCACTTCTATGGGACATTAAATACAAATCACGGATTGCTGGTATAAATGCTTGCCGATCTTCAAGTTCAGCATACAATTATTCACGAAGCATATACGTGTAAACACAATAACGATGATAGTATTATGATGTGGATTTGAAAATGCCGGACATGCACGCAATGTGTGCCGATATCGAGATTTCGCTACCTGTCCAATACTGGTTGGTTTTTGTCACACGATCGATTTCACAAACCTTCTTTGACTGCAAATTACGACATTAGCAAAGTAACAAAGGCTTCCGCAGATCGAACGCTTACTGTTTGAGCAGAATGTTTTGTGGTTGTTTTTTTTTGTTGGGGGGATGAGCTCGTCAAATTCATGAAAACATTGATATAATATGTCTAGAATCCATAACTTACAACATTACACAACACTTGTGTTGATGGTTTGTAATTCACGCGTTCATCTTCTTACGTTCTCGTTATCCGGTATGAATGAAAACATGCTACACGCACAGATGAGTCACCTTAGGTAACGTGATTTTTGACGTACTTTTCCTAATATAAAATAAGTATATAAATATATTCAATGCAGAGACCAAAATAATATGTGCTCAAGCATGCAGTGTTCATGAGTTAAAGATATATAATAAGTAAGTTACAGCACGGCATTGGCATGCCATGGGCACGTATTGGAACACCTTCGGAGGAATCGGCTCTCGGGCAAAATACCGCCGACTCTGTGCCAATACGGACCCAGGTCACAGCATAACCAAGAAGTATCAGGTAAATCTATGATTATTTGACAATATTTCAAGAAATTATTTCGTAAAGTAAAAATAACAGATACTCGTCTTGCAAATCAGGAAGAAGCTCCACGTAGTGTCAAAATGCCATGTTAAATAGCTTGGTTGTATATGCGAAATATTTATAAAAACCACGTAAATATAATCACAGAATCTGATGATATGTTTACTCCGATTATTCATGCACATTTTTCAATTTAATCTTATATTTGTATTATATTTTCAATTAACGTAGAAAACGATTGCTTTATGCCGCTTCAGGAAATAAAGGTACAAAGAAGCTAGATGCGAAAGATTTAAGCGCGAGGAGCACATTACTACAAGAGTTCCTCGACCACCAGCACGAGAATGAGCTTCAGGCCTTACTCGCAGTACAGGCTTTTGTCACCAGACTGGGCCACCCTCAAGGTTTGTTTGCCGCTCAGAAAAAGCAAGTTACCTTGTTCTACAAGTAATGGATTTAAACGCCTCAGAATGTTCTATATTTTACATTATTGACAGTTTGAAGATTTTACTTAAAACATTGCCGTTCTATATAAGGCGGGTTTTCGTAATTTAGGAGTGTACTGTTAACAATGGACATCACGTGCAAATCCAGCCCGATATCAATGTTAAGGTACAGCGAAAGCAACAGGATCACGTCGCAGCAATGTTTCAACAGAACATAAAAATGGTAGGATAGAGGATAAGAGATATATAATATTGCTTGAGTTATTGAATAAGATATACCTTGTAGTGGCGTTTATGCGAGTATACCAAACTCCTAGCAACGGGTTCTTCAAATTCAGTTAACAATAACCACTGTAGTTATAGGTCAAGTCCTTGAAGAACTGGAAGGATATTGCTTTGTTTTTTGTACTCATGGTTATACTAATCAATGCATTTTTTTTATACTTGAGGGCTCGAAATTGACTTTAAATCCACTTGGTAAGTCGTACTTGCGCCCTAAACTTTCACTTGTCCTGACCAAAATGTTCTTATTTTGATCTTAAAATGTACCTTAAAGACTATTAACACACGAAATCTTCGTAAAATATTTCGTTAAATAAAGTTTACCCATAAAAAATCTGTGTCCCTTATAGCAATAGCCAAAATGTCAACGCTAAAGTGTGTCTGGTAACATAGATTTAACGAGATACAAAATGCTCGTTTATATTTTTGTGGGACAATATATTCCATTTTAATTTCCCGCGGCGATATCCGAACATTTACGATCGAACTCGAGATTGGCTTTGGGCAGCGTCGGAAGCAAGACGTAGTTCTCATGAATAAGTATTATGTTATTAATAAGCAAAGCTCAAGCGAGGACGTCCTGCTCTTAGCCATTCAGCAAGGAAAAAAGAGAGCGTGCAAAAGTGGAAGTGTATGCGGGGCAATGCATAACTGTGTTTATGAATCTTTCTTTATCTTTAATTTGGAGCGCACTTGCCAGTGCTTTCTATTAGATTCTACATGTTCGGATATCGTCGCGGAAAATAAAAATTCTGAAAGATTGTGAACTTGTATCATTGATTGTATACGGTAGTCAATTTTTTTTTTCAACTTTCCACGCAAGCATAATGTCAGTGCGGTTGAGTGTATTGTCACGTAGTAGCTTATTGTTCGTTTTCACGTCATGCGCATATTGCCATAATGACGAGATTCGCATCAATTACATTTTGCTACATTGCGAATAGGGCAAGTCCGTCCCTTTCCAATAATATTAATTACTCCGTATAAGGTGAAATGATATATTAAACAACAACGCCATATATGAATTCTAGTCCAATTTAATATCTATTATAGTTCATATTTTCAGTCATACAATAACATTCTGACAACTACATGATTGTGTCTTTTTCCATCCGTTCACTTCTATATCTAAATGCTAACTGAACCCAAGCTACGGGCACTGAGAAACCACTATTCAAGTATAAACACGCTTATCAAACATGGTGATATAAAGTCTTAATGTACAAATACAAGCATCACCCTAAATCCCTTATGTCAACAGTGTTGGTCACTCCATCAGATAAATGCCTTCTTGAACCTACAGACTCTAGATATATAGTATCTTTGATCTTTCATTATGTTGACCTTTTCAACTGTACAAAGAGTGCAGGGATATGTCATGTTTACTTTCTATTGATAAACTGACCAGCATTTTGAACCTGTTTTTACATGCAAGAAATCAACCCAAATATTTTAAACACTTCATATTATTTATGTCTATCTGTAATTAAATATAACATAATGTTTATGTTATATATGGATACATAATTAATTTATGTATTAATCTACAACCTTCCTTCTCAATTTGATTAATTTATACTTCATGGTGTAAATTAATCACTAAAATTAAACTATTGAACTACGAAGTACATGATCAAATTGTTGATAAAAATACATGCATGATAAACAAGTTGCGGATATAATAATATTTTGACAAATGTTTCTGCTGAAATAGATAACATTAGTTATTGTTATACAATATAAATGTCAATCGGTATGTAGCGGAGCACATCATCTGTTGGTCTTTGGCCTTCAATACATCTGGTGTCGTCTATGTAGTATTGAAGTCGTCGCGTGGCGAATACGATGTTTATTTAATGTCATTGCCGCCGTCTTGAAGATAAGCCGATTGTAGGTTCGTCCGTGGCGATTGGAATGCGTTTGTTGATTCAGCTCTGCTTTCCGATGTTTAACTTGCGTCGTCGATTGTCGTTTCCGTTGTATTCATCGTTGTTGTTGTTTTCGTTGTCGTTTGTACTTTTGTTGATGGCCCCAGCGTCTTCATTTCTCTCGGGACATTAAGATCTTCTATTGGCCATAATGCTCACAAGGTATTAACTATAGCAGTTTTCCTCTTGATGTCTTAGACCTCGGANTGAATATTTTCTTATACAACGCTTGCTAATGTTCGTGAAATACAGTCTAACAGCGCAGGCTGGCCAACATGGCCGCCGCGACACGAAAGCGTGACCTGTCTCTTCGCTGGCTAAAGGTGGACTCCCCTTAAACATCTGATTCGATTATTTAATGTACTGTACTGAGAGACTAATATTCAAGTATCTACACGCTTATCAAACATGGTGATATAAAGTGCAAACAAAGCACCAACCCAAATCCCTTATGTCAACAGCTTTGACCACTCCATCAAATAAATGCCTTGTTAAACATACAGACTCTAGATAGATACTATCTTTGATCTTTCATCTTGTTGATTTAGTACAGTGAATGTAAGGTATGTCGTGTTTCTACTTGCAAGAGAATCAAACCCTATAATCATGGCCAATATATCATAAAGATTTGCTATTAAATTTCCAAACTTCATTTATGTTATTATTGTTCATAACATTCAAATATTTTCTTTATAGAACCCTTACTATTATGATATAAGATTTATCATTAATATCCATTGTATAACATAATATTTATGTTATAAGAATAAACAATATGCATATGCTACGTTACAGTATTACTTCTATCAGTTGACATGTCGAAGTAGTTTCCCGTGGTCACGGTGATTGACAAGCATTATATGACATGTAAAATGTATATAACACGATTCTTCCTATCTTCCTATATAGTGACCGAGTGGTTTAAATAGCAATAAATTCGGCCTTTTAACGAACGGTTTTAGTTCGAAAACCGGAACAACAGAGTCATTTATTTAAATTGTTATTTATTATGTTTGCTTTGTTTAAAATGATTAACACATATTACGTCTTTATTAAATTGTATCAAAACCAGATATACGGCAACGAATACGACCGATAAAAATGAAAATAATGTATTTAAAAAATAAAATTTGAAACGAGGGTTGGGTCCATATTTTGTAAACAACAAAGCAAGTCTGTGCTTTTTTCACACAGTGCCTATTCAATTCAAAAACTAAGGTTGAACCATGAAGTGTATTGATAACCTTGTGCTCCCCGTTATTGAAATTCATTTCAGGTATTCTGCGTGGTATGTTTGACGTTTTCTACGATGACGACGTCATTTCTGAAGACGTTTTTTTGCGATGGGAGATCAGTCAGGATGAACCAGAGGGAAAGGGAACTTGCCTTCAACAGACTGTTCATTTCTTTAATTGGCTCAAAGATGATGAAGAAGACAACTAACGTTCCTTTGTACCTTATTGTTTAACACTATTTTCTGTGTACTTTTATTGTTCTTGACGATTTTGTTGTTGTTTTACATCGCCTGTTTATGTTAAATGGTCAGCGTTTTACTTGTTCTACATGTTCTATTGATGTGCTTGAAAGTGTTCATACTAAATATTATAAAGGATATTTTCTCAGTCTGAAATTGTGCATAGCTTAATTGTTTTGACGCAGTGAAAGTTGTACATTATACAGGAGTAACTCCAGATATTTGTAAACGTGTTAGGTCTTGCACTTCAAGTTGTAATTAAAGGCAGCTGTTTTCACGAAAATTATGTACTGAGAACCTGCAAATGCATTGCTTCACTACTCATTGGTCCTAGCAAACGATTCCACTTTTCTTTCATGTTTACGGTTTGTATTTTAAAGACATAAACTGTTTTATGGAAAAAAGATACTTGTTAAATGCTATTCGCTGCAAACGTTAGGTAGGAGAATGAAAGAAGTAATGCTTAACATGTTCAACCTCATTTCCGCACGCACATAGGGGAATGTTTGCAAAATGAATATTGAATAGGTCTGAGTTTAGGTTACTGCAATTATTTCTTATAAGGGCATGACTAATTGACGAATTTCTATCTCCAGTGTAGAAGTACTGTGGATTGTTTTCGCATAAATTAAATAATTGTTTCAATGAAGTTTTTAATTTCGAAATGGTGTCCATGTTTCGGATATCAAAAGGTAACGAATTACATAGATAAATGGCAGATGGTAAAAAATGAGCGAGAATAGAGTAAAGTTTTTTCTTAATATTATAATATAGTCGTCCGCGTTTCTAAGATTTCGATAGGGCTGTTCTTGAGCAGTTTATTGAAGAAGATTAGTAAGGTAGTTTGGGCACTGGCTGAGTGCATTTTGTAGATATTGATTAGTTTGAGATAACTTAAAGGAAGGGTTGCATATAGCAATTTAAATGTCCGCCTGTCCAGCATTCCGTTTCCGGAGTATTTTTTTCTTAATGCTTTCAGATAGTTACCTGGTTTTTGGTGTGTGAGTCTACCTGCATGACTAATAGATCAAGTTCGAGTTTCGTTCAGGTCCATTGAATTTTGGCGAAGTTACGGGCCTTGAAAATAGAAATTTCTCTAGACTAACAGGTTTTCGGACTTTTTCCTAAACGCCTGCAGATATGACCAGATTTTTGGTGTGTGCGTCTACCTACATGACTTACGGCTGAAGTTTGAATTTCGCTCCCGTCCATTGATTTTTTATGAAGTTACGGGCCTTGGACTTAGGAATTTTCTTTAAAAAAATACAACCAGACTTTTTTCCGAAACGCTGTCAGATACCGACCTTATTTTTGGTGTGTGAGTCTACCTACATGATTTACAGATCAGGTTCAAGTTTTGCTCCGGTCTACCGATTTTTTACGAAGTAAAGGGCCTATTAGACATAACAATTTTCTTTCAAATCGCTGTTGTGAAATTTCAAAATGCAATAGGGGCATTGTGCTTCACAAACATAGCCCGTGTTTAATACCACAGACAGCGGTATAACAATCCTCCCCGTACCCTTCACCTCACCTGACCCTATTGTTCCTCGGATGATTGGCTTGTGTTCAAATATGTTTAGTCGAATGTGCTATGATGATATGGTCACGGAAATAAAATATTTGAACACACACTCCACTTAGGTATTGATTATATACATTATGTTCAATGTATTGGACATTGGACAAAAAAATATTTCATGAGGATTGGTGTCAGCGGGGGAGTGGGGTAGGGTCTGAGGCAAACATTATGATACCGATATAAATTTTCCGATCACCTGCCAAATTTGTTCCCAGATAAAACACGCGAGTAATTAAGGTAAATTAACGCATTTTCGCGGCTTTTTAGAGATTTACGCATGGTATGTTTGTACTACAGAGTTATCGATCGTGTATAAGAATTGGCGTTGTACTTGATCCCTGCTTCTAAATTCTTGATTATAAGTACCAAGTATCAAATGCTTAGTGACACATGCAATTTGAATAACGACTGCTGAAATATTTAATGTAAAATCTCTATTTTGTAAAAATAAACTTGACATGCAAACTGATTTAATGTTACATTACTTTTATAATCTTGGTTTCATTAGTTTGCAACTAGCAAATTGAAATTAAACATATATAATTGCATCAAGAAACTAGTACATTAAACGTGTCATGTTCACATATTGTTTAAAATATACTCCGTGAAATATACAAAATAAAACAGGCGAAGTAACGAAATATAAGCAAAACATATTTAAATACATCACATGGATTTGTCTTTAGGAATACAAACATCATCTATAAGCAAGAATAAGTCATTTACATGATTATAATATTAACTTAGATTGCCTTTCATGAAAGCACACTTTTTATTCATAATTGGTAAATGCTGTAAAAATATATTTTAAGCGTAAACACGTATGAACTTCGCAAATAAGGTGACTTAAAATTAGATTCATTTATGTAATGAAAACTAAACATACTTATAATTTAATATTAAATATTGGTGCTAGTTTGGTCGATCATGTATAATAAAATGTCACAAACTTCGATATGTTTTCAGTGTTTTTTTAGAATTGCCGCTACTTTAAAATATCAAAACAGTATTTGCAGATTTTACACAACCAAACAAGTCATTCATTTGATTGTATGCATCGATATGCAAAACACATAATAGCAAAATGATATCTCAACTTTGTCCGATCTATTTCTTAAAATAACCACTATAGTTTCAACACACATCGTGACGTTCGCAATGTAAACATCGAAATCGAATCTTTTGGTTTTACATTACATTCGGTTGAAATACCTGACTAGATTTACCTGGTTGTTTGTTTATTAATTCTGATGGTCAGATATGTTATTTAGTTTTGAACTATTGGAACTAAAAACACACAAAAAACACAGCAGTGTTGGCTATTGACAATATATAGTAATATAAATATTGCTCAATGAAAACATAACATGTATGTATCTGCAGGCGATTTTACTTTCGATTTCACATACGCTTGATAATCATTAATATTATGTGTGAAATGTGAAGCAGTAAATAGTGTGGTATAGCAAAAGCAGTTCCAAAGAATGGATTACTAAAACGGTATAATTAACATATGACAATTTAAGAAACAACGTTTTAGTGAATGTATGTGGAATTAACAGTGGTTAACACACACTCTTCATAATACATGTACCATGGCTACCATGCGTGTTGACCCTCCGTGTTACGAACTATCCAGTGACGAGGTTGGGGTTTAATTTTTTTGAGATTATGTGACCCTTGCATAAGGGATACCAAACAAAGTAATGTCTCTTTGTTATGTTCTGTCTGTAAAGAAAAGTTGTGTAGCTATTGCAAGAATTTGCACCTGAAATACAGACCTGGTAACCATGCCATTATTAGCATCGAAGAAGCCGAATCAAGGCCGCCTGAATTGGAATTGATAGGCATGGACAGATGTCAGGAGCATGGCAAAATGATTAAATTTATATTTGAGAATCATTCTTTGTTATGTTGTAGCGAGTGTATGTTTATTCACAGAAATTGCAAGCATGTTTACAAAGTGAAAGATAAGTGCCAACTTCACGCAGAAAAATATCGAAGTGTAAAGGAGTCATTAGAAAAATCGTATGCAATTGTTCTTGATGGTATTGAAGACTGCAAAAGAGCAACTGCGTTAATTAATAAGAATGAAACGGAAGTAGCTAAGGAGATACATACTCGTATTGACAATATGATAGAATTGTTAAATGATACGCGATCGAAAGTTCTTAAAGAGGCACATGCTAAATGCGTAACAGATACGCAAAGGCTTAATGTGAAACGGTCGACTTGCGAAAGTGTTGCAGAAACGATAGCTGAAATTCTTCCATTGTATTTTTCAGTTTTAAATTTTGGTACGCCCGAGCGAGCATTCATTCTCATGAAAATGTTTGAAGATAAGGTAGCACACGTGCAACATGAAGTTGCTATACAAGGCACACGACCGGTTTCAGTGTGGTTGAATGTCGACTTTGCGCCTAAATTATCAGCTCTGTTGAAGAAGGGATGTGGTATCATTTCATTGACAACTAGTACAGGTCTTCGTAAAAATAAGTTATTACAATAAACAAGTATTCAATTTCATACGTGACGTATTGATATCTTATTTAGGTTATTCATATTTATTTGTTACACGTGTGTGCTTAACTTGAAGGTCCTAAACTTGAACGTGTTAAAACTTAAAATAACACACTGACTAACATACGAGGAATGTCTGGATTATGAAAAGGATTTTGAGGAGCCTTCGTTTGCGGACAAAATGGAGCGTGAGGCCCTTAGAACACATAAAAGGTCAAACGCAGACATGGCGGACTGCAAACGCGCACTGCAAAATAACAACTGACGGCAGTATAGTGACCAGGTCAGCCGACTTTGTAAAAATGCTTCAAAGCGCGTCAGAGCAGAGAATGTTTATGGCATATTAGCTGACAATATTAATGGATTGTTTGTGGAAGGTATAGGCGAAGGAGGATAACAAAAACTTACCACAGATGAGGCGAAAACACGTCCGAAAAAAAAGTAGACCCGTAACTGTTACCGTGATTACAATTTGTGTGATTACAAATGATTGTGTGCACTTTTGATCAATTTCTTAAAGTTCAGAAACCAAAATGTGCATTTCGATTTTGGCTGTCTGCGATAACCGTATAAAGTGACGAGTCGTATTGTAAATAAAAATGTTAGTCAGTGAGCAATATTGTCTTGTACTCCAATGCTAAGCACTTAAAGAATAAATATAATTAAGTAACATTATACACTATTGTTAAAGACCTGTTATGAACGCGTTACTGTTATACAGTCCGCTTCATTTAGCTAAAAGACCAGTTTTAGTTCCTATATAAATACATTTTGCGTGCTTGTTTCATGTAAGTATTTTATTTGCACTTAGTCACTGGCACTTAAAGGCTACATGGACTATACAAGAGTTTCTTTCCAGCTAATCCAGTTGAAATTACACATATGTGTGGCATCATGCGAAAATGGGTAAAATGGCATATGACCAGCCTTCTCTGTTCGCTCTATAGTCACGAAAGGTTTCGTGGTCTCATTAGCAGACAGGGTAGCCCCTAACCAAACTGTGATGTTTGTGTTTTGTTTCCTTTAAATGCTTCATACGAAATTAAACACCGTTTAAATTCCTGTATTATTTATTCAATTACCGGTACAATTACGAACAATGAACGAATAAAATATGTACAAAGATCTATTTTTATTGATAGATCTTTTGATGTGTAACTTCATACAAATAATAGCAGACTGATTGCGTATGTATTTCGGCTTCTGTTGAAACAAATGTTGTATTATAAACATGTTATTGAAATGTAAAACCAAATCAATACAAGATTCAATGTGGACTGTTGTTTGATTTCAATCAACAATTTTAACTCAAGCAAAAACATGGATACAACTAGTAGCTATGGATATACATTTTATTTCAAATGGATTGGAGAGACAAACATTATTCTGTGTGAAATGCAAACATCACAGAAAGTAAACACCTTTTTGTACATCAGAAACATCAAATACATATCAAAGCATATACATGTATATTTAATTCAAGCATTTGTTACTGGCAGTGCCCATATTCACAAATCTTGTATGGGAAAAACTTAACACAATTTCTTAAAATCATAAAGAATCCTTATGTCTCTGGTTATCTGTGTGCATAATTGGTATATATTTAATGTTTAAAGCAAGTTAATGCAAACATGTTTTGCTAAAATGATTTTCAGATTTTTTTCAAATGATTTACAGATTAAACTCGGACATGCCGAATATTAGTTTGATTCTAAAATGTCCTCACAACATGACCATATATCATGTTCACAATCACATTGCAAACTATAATTTACATTTTGGAACACATTTTTCAAGTCGTTGCTTATAATAAGAATTTGTTTGGTTTCGTACATAGTACAAGTATAAACATTTTTTTTATTTACTGTCTTAATATACAACAGCATATAAATGCACATTATTGTTTTATATTATCAACAATAAGCAAAGAACAAATACAATAAAAAGAAAAAATATAAATAACAATGTTACAGACCATTTAATAATTGAATAAACATATTGCTAACTTGAAGATGATTGCAAAAAACATGTCTGTATAAAAAGACAATAAATAAAAAGTATACAACCATTTGAGCCTGGCTCTGTGAAAAGGGGGTTTCATGTATGTGCGTAAAGTGTCATTCCAGATAAGCCTGTGCAGTTTGCACAGGGTAATCAGGGATGAAGCTTCCTGTCAAATTAGATTTTTGCTAAGAAGAAACTTTCTGTAAACAAAAAATATCATACAAGCAGAAAGTGTCATCCCTGATTAGCCTGTGCGGACTTCACAGGCTTATCTTGAACGACACTCTATGCACATGCATTAAACCCCCTTTTCACAGAGCGCAGCCATTTATATCACCTTTCACACATAAGATAAATACATGCAGGTCAACCAAATTAAATGCCTTTACTGGCCCATAAGAGAGACATGATTTGAATGCGGATATAAACTACAGCTTGTCACAATAGTGATGAAGAATAACCCCCAACGCTGCATGTCATAAAATATGAAGCAAGTTCATAAAAAAAATACCTTTGGCACATGGCCAGTTTTGACCACAGTGACAAGGTTTTAAGGACCACTATACAATGTTGTATATATCAAATAGAACACTGTGGTTCCAGAGATTTTAAAGTTATTCTGATGCATAAGTATTCAAGTCTACATAACCTAAATTGTGGCCCCCACGGCATGACCAGTGTAAACCCCAGGTGCATTATATGATAAAACTTTGTAGAGGAAAACTATACTTTGTTACATACCAAATGTAAAACCTGTGAACCTTTTGGTTTATAAGCTATTTTGCTAAAACAAATTGTTTCAATAATCATGAAGTTATATAATATCTTAGTTGAAAAAGGAGCATTACTTGTGTAATATTACCGTAGGATGGGGTGTGTGTAAGGGGGGAGGGGTATAATTAATGCCAACACAAGTAAGTCTTAGGGAAAAAATGAATACTAATAAACAATGATTTTAATTACTCATGTCTTGAAATTTAAAATATATATTATTATAGCTCACATGAGTTTCCCTTTATAAATCCCATAAACAAATCCCTGCATAATTTAATATGTCATGATATTGGAAAGTAATACATTCAAATCAGGCTATAAGTTTTATATACCCTGCGTATGAGCCTAAAATAGTAACACAGAGCTTTTGAAAAATCTGTAGTGTTATCAATTTTGATGAGCATTTGATTTTATTTTTTTTGCTATTTTATATTAAAATAATGCAACTCCTTTTTAATTACAGTATGTTTGTACTGTTTAATAGAATAAATGTCATAAGGGTATTTCGAGGTACACTAAATATTGCCCCCACTTGAAGAGTAATGTCTTGGATCACTTCTGCCTCTGTAATCATCACTCTCCTGGATGTGCACTACCGGTATTTACTATACCACTCAATTGCCTATCATATACACATAATAAACATCAGAATGTAGTCACATCTAGGGTTTTCCAACACTTTAAATAAAGCTGTAAAACGGACCGCATCCCAAAGGAAACAGACCTGACCACAAAAAGTGAATTTTCCAAAATGTAAATTGCATGTGTATATAACATTTTTTGCATTTTAGAAGAAAAAATATAATTAAAATTAAAAGTGCAATATCATCACGTATTACATGCTTCCTAACATAGTTAATATAACTGATGAAGATATGANTTCCAAAATGTAAATTACATGTGTATATAACATTTTTTTGCATTTTAGAAGAAAAGATATAATTAAAATTAAAAGTGCAATATCATCATGCTCCCTAACATAGTTAATATAACTGATGAAGATATGAAAGTGCATTGCCTGGGGTTGTTCTAACAGAACATAGTACATGTAGCACTTTTAATCAGACAAAACTTACAAGTTTGCTGTGCATTTGAGTCTTGTTCTGGGAAAACAGGGCTTAATGGATGTGTGTAAAGTGTCATCCCAGATTAGCCTATGAATCCCAGTTTTCCCAGAAAGAGACTCATTTGTACTGGAGGTGATTCTGAGCTGAAAATTGCAGATTTGGAAGAGCTGCGTGATGAAATAAAAAGCCTGAAAAAAATTGAAGATTCTATAAATATTTTATAAATGCATATAAAAAGTTAAATGTGTCAAAATTTGTTGGTAATTTTTTTTTTCCAAATTTAAGCTACTTTTTCAATAAAGAACATTTCCAATTAATCATTCCCAATTAATCAGACTCCTTTTCTGAAATTGGCAAGGAAAAGCATTGCATAATTAAGTCTAGTCTAGTAAATCATATACAATGATTTTTCTAAGTTATTTATAATGTTATAATTTTTAACCTGATAATATGTTCTGCAATGTCCTAGCAAGCTTACACTTTCAGAACTGCAATATTAAAAATGTTTATAGGACATATAACAACCTTAACTTCCAATGTGTCAATAGGAAGCTCTACATTTGCAATTTCATGTGACAAATCACTAGACTGAAAAAAAAATCATGCATATACAGGCAACAAGCAACAATTTTGTCCAAACACCAATTTACAATATTCTGTTTTCTTTATGCACACGTAGACAGCACAATTCACGAGATAATATCACTGCAATATAACTGGTACATTGTGTAATTGTGAATAACATTTGTTGCAACAATTTATCATGTTAATAAAATGCTAAAGAAGTGAATATGAGAAGACAACCTTTAATATTCANTTGTGTAATTGTGAATAACATTTGTTGCAACAATTTATCATGTAAATAAAGTGCTAAAGAAGTGAATATGAGAAGACAACCTTTAATATTCACACCTGTTAACCTACTGAACAAGAAAAATACCACCAGAGAAGAAAATATTTCTGCAAGTAAATGGCAATTGTACTTAATTTTGACTAAATAAAATAGTCTGCCCTAGATCATGCTGATATATTCCCTATCCATTAGCTAAATTTTGGTCAAATTCAAAGCACAAGAATATGATATTAATTTTAAACTAAGTGGGTTTTTCTAAGCATTCGCTATCATTCTTTTGTTACATTGACCGCAAAACTATACAAAAGTATTTTCATGTATTTTTTTTAAATAAAAATGAATATCCATTTCTACCCTTGAAATTTCCTGTAAGCAGGCATGGTTTCAATATGAACGAAAAACCCTGCCAAACCCACAAGAGGAACCTGATCAAGGTTGTTGAATGCTGGGTTAACAGTTTATTAACCCCTTCTCGCTCAGAAGCAAAGTTTCAATGGCTACATGTATATGCTGGCTTTTCAGATTGTATGCTGTTTGCTGCTCATCAGTATCTTAGGAGTGGAAATGAAGCCTGTAAAACTTGATTCTATTGAGAAAGGTCCTTAATTTAATTTGATTTTCTTAGAGACTTCTAGCGGTCAAAATGCCTATCTGAACGTTTATAGGTTAATGAATAACATATGCTCAATGTATAGAAAACAGATGCAGCATTAATGTCACCAGAAGCTTGTCACCTCATCAATATTTCAATTTATATTGAGTAAATTTCAGTTTACAAAATCTTTTTTTTTCTCCTAATGATTTTCTTGAAAGTTTTTTCTAGACCAAAAGAATATTAGGAAAATATTTTTTCAAAAAAAACAATAGGAGAAAAATATTTGTTATTTCATAAAACACGTTGTAACACCGTATTATGTGAATTGGGAATAAGACATCAATTTGGGAATAAATTGTGTTCTATCAAA